>NEWO01000271.1:353778-381847 GCA_003013225.1 Phalaenopsis aphrodite
TAGAGTGATGGAACAAGGATGTCTGTGTTGTTGTTTTCTGCAGTTTTATGGATGATTTTGGTATTATTTCTAGATTATCTTGCTCATATTCATTATGGATGATAAATTGTGTCAATCCATGAACTAATTATGTGCAGAGGGGAACGACTGTTTGACAAATATTTAGGGTTGAATTATATTCTAATTAATGATTTCAACTTAACTGCTTGATGTATTATCTACAATTGATTAATCTTCGTTATTTTCAACTATTTGCCTAATTATTTTGACAGACAAGAAACCTATGGCTCTATTTTCCAATTTAGTTATTGATACCAGTCTTACGTACATTGATATGTTAAAGTGTTGGGGCATTTACACACATACCACTTATCTCCTACTTGTTTACATATCTAACACCTCAACTCTACTAATTACGTTTATGGCATCCAAACTTTTCATATCACATAAAGCTTACTATGATTTCAACCTTTAAACACGGAATGCACTTTCTCATGCATAGTCAAGGTAGTAGGTATGTAAACATCAAAATTTGGGTGATGGGTTTGTAAATATGTAGGATTGAGTGATGTGCATGCAAAGTCCCTTTAATTACATTTCACTGAAATTGAGTTTTGATATGCAAACACACGTGTAGCAATTAGCGTACATACTTTGGAAACATTTGTGATTCTTTTTGAAAGCCTTAGCTGTTGCTATTTTGGTGGTTTCACATGTGTTTGGTGCTGATTTTTCAGTAATTTTCGAAGGATTAAAGGTCGCATAGGGCAATGTTTAGGGGCTGCCCTTGCTCGATGCATTCGTTGTTTTTGGAGTCATTCCAGGTGCCGATTTGGGCTGATTTGTGATTTTTGTATCTGTTCTTTTGGAGGAAATTTTGGACTAGTTTCTTGACTGATCGCCCACTGTTTGGAGCTGTTTGAAAGTGTCGTTATGGGTTGTACTTTTTTTGTTCTGTTTCGTGGCTTTTGGGCTACACTTTTTTTAATCTATTTGGTGGCTTTTGAGCTTTATTTTTTTTACTCTGAATTGTGGAACATTCGGGTCGATCAAAACACTGTTTTGGAATAGATTAAAGTACTCTTCTCAGTGGTCGATTTAATTACACTTTTTGAAAGAATTTAATTTTTCTTTAGCCCGATTCACTTGTTGTTTCGTTCGTTGGCTTTTTTAGTTTTTGGAAGTGGGTCGGCCTTCTCTTTTCGTTTGTTTTGTTACTTTTGTTAAATGGTTAAGTCAAAAAAAATGAAAATTTCTGATTTAATTACTTGGAAGACACTTAGAAATATTTGATGATTCATTGGAAAACACTTAATTGAGGGTAGAACACCTTGAATCACTTTAAGCACAAGTTAAAGTGTAGGCTTCCTAGATTTTAAGAGCACACCCGAGGTGAGAGTCCATTAACCTAATTCTCAGTATAGACTTCTTAGATTTTAGGAGTACTCCCTAGGTGAGAGTCCATCCACCTAATTCTCAGTATATGCTTCCTAGATTTTAGGAGCACACCCTAGGTGAGAGTTCATCCACATAATTTTCGAATAAATAATGAAACTTAACACTTGACCCAAATTCACAAACTGATTAAGACACTATACATGAGGATGCACCGAGGCGTAGTCCATGCTTTCTTAATTAAATCAACAGTAAAATTCTCTCAATGACTTAACCATACAATGAACCCTAGTGCACCAAAATTTGTTAACGCAACATATGGATCATCGGACTAGGATAAGTCTAGGGTCTAGGTGACGAGAGTAAAGACGACATTGCTTATGTGTGCTTAAATGAGGGATCTGAAGTGGGATTATTAGAATAGTATCTCCTACCTCAAAGATCTTCAATAAGGGAGAGGGAATGATCTATGATACTATTCGCCGATTCTTGTTGAAATCGTTGCCCCGACACTCTTAGGTTGTCAGTAGTTCTAGTACGATTAGAGTGACTAGCTTATGGATTACACGACTTTACAAAATATTTACAAAAATAAAATAAAAATCTCTTTTGCATATTAAAAAGAACTCTGCATAAAAAAGACTTAAACAACGGCTTTTGTATGAAAATCAGAAAAATTTTTCTGTGAAAATTTATAAAGATCCATGGCTAATCACTCAGATTGAGGTTAAGAACTGCCCTCCGTAAATTGTCGGGCTGGTGGCTTTTATTCAAGATCGGGAAACACACAGTCTAACTCTGAGCCCCCACTTTTACCAATGTCTTACACTCAGTCCTGATCTTTCATATGTGGCTAAGTGTTTCGTTTGCTTGTGATTTCTACGACTTGTTTTTCTGACTTTCGTGTTGGGTTTTCTCGTCTTGTTTAATTTTCTTGAAAGTGTTTTTAAATTTGTTGTAAATCATACTATGCTCGCAATATTAATCACGCAACGATGGCATATGCTCAAGTACGCTTTTATAGTTTATTTACAGTATTTTACTTTTGAAAGTACATTTTATTTACTTGTGATTTGCTTATTCTGCATGCAAAACCAGAACTGAAACCAAAACAAAAAAAATAAAATCAAACTTTGACATCAAAACTGTGAATCATAAACCACCAATCTCAAACACTTAAACCCTGGAGCTATCGTGACGGCAGAAGGTTCAGAGCTAAATTCGTGGGCAGCATGACGAGGAACTCATACCGAGCAGCAAGAGGATCTTCTTCAACAATCTCTTTCCTTAGTCTAATTAACAACCCATAGGACTTCGAGGTAGCTCGCCTGGCGCGACGTAAGTCCTCATCCCTTTTTGGGCTCTTGCACAACTATGTTGTGCAGCGTTAAGTCCTAATTCGTCTTAGACTGAGGTTGTCGTGTGGCACGACTCAAACTCTCTCATCTCTTTGTGGACTATTTTCATAATCAGTTATTATGCAAGTGTAAGTCCCACATAATAAAATTAGCAGGATTAAAAGATCTAAATAACATCTTCTCCAAAACACAGCTACACAGTAGAATAGTCTGGGAAGTCACTGAGTTTTCTCCTCAGGATCTGTGACATTCCCTACCTGTTCCTTTCTTTGGACTCCTGAAATAACTGTTTCTATTTGAGTCACTCCCACTTGTCTTTCCACGTCCTACCGTGAAAACCTAAACTTTAAAATCTTGAAGACTAGTACTTCTGATCATTATCGAGAGTTTTCTTAAGTGACCCCAATCATTTGAGATGTAATTAACTATAGGGGTTTGTCTTTATAGAAAACTTGAAACCCAAGTAAAATAAATCATATCTAATCTTTGTATTATATAGCGGAACTTGTCGGTCACACATAAAATGTTTGCAGACCAAACGAATATTGAAAATCTCTTAGTTTGCAGGATTGGGTCTATCGTCGATGTATACACTCACCTTTTGGAAATGTGTAATATTCACGGTATCGGACACGATTATGCAAACTATTAGACGAATGAGATCCATTTGGTCTCATTTTCCAAAAATTTTAACACGCTACTTTCAAAACCTAAACTATATGCCTCTTATATTTAAATTAAATTTCTAAATCAAAAAGTTGACCGACATTGATGTAATGCTTTTGATGAAAATAAATACGTAGATTTCCATCAGCAAATAAAATTTCACCGTGCATAAAAAACCAACAGCCATTTTAATAAAGGTAAGATAAAAACACTGAAATTTAACTTTTTTAAGCGGAACACAGATTTCAGAAAACATCAAAAAATAATTTAAATGTTAGTGCAAAAATGCATAATCAGCCTTACTATGAAATACGAAACATGAAACCATGAAATCTTGCGCATGAACACAATAAGTTTGTGCATGCATGAGATGCAAAATAACAATCTGAAGAGCTAATGAATAGATCACAAGACAACACCTTGGAAATGTCCTTTTTAAATTGTTACTGATTAACTCTCAGTTCTCAAATCCAGAGCATTAGAGATAATGGTGATAATTTAAAGAGAATGGAATATTGACATGAATATGCCGCAAGAGACAAATAAAATTAGTTTTATACTTATTCAACAATATTTTGTCATTTTAAAAAGAAAACTTTTCAAGAATATCTCAAATATCTTTCAAGGATATTCACATTAGTGCTGTGAAAAATACGGTTGCCTAAAACCCAAGGTGCTTATTTGACTAAAGGCAAAAATTCATCTATTTTAATTACGAGGAAAACTTCTATCGAGTACAAAACAATAATCATTACAATAAAATAATTAAATATAGTAAAACAAAAATAGAATTTAAATTTCTTGTCATTCAAACTACCTAAATGACAAAAAAATATTATTCACGGATTGCTTAAACTAAAGCATCAATAAAACCCAAAGGTTATGTTTCAAGTTTGAATAAGGAAATACAAACACGTTGGTAGCTTCTATATAGCAATAGCTTAATATAGTATTCACAACTATCTAATTCACCTTCTTCATCACATGTACTCCCTTCCTTGTCATTAAATTAATAGCCCTCCATCTCATAATATAACAGTGCATGCCTTTCAAAAATTAATTAAAAAAGATACATCACAGAGACGAGGACCCCGGCACTTATAGCACATCACATAAAAACACTCAACTAGGCAGCGCCTTAGTCATGGTATTTGCTAGGAAGGTATTTGAGGCATTGAATCAGTTTGCTTAGATGCCGAGATTAATGCTTGACTTTTAAATAACATTGAAACAAACAAGTAGGAACCTTTGAATCTTGGTGTTGTCAATTTATTGTTACTAAGCCAAATTCAAACAAATCGACTAAGGTATGCCTCCTTCAGCAAAGAAATGTAAATTTAAGGCTTTATGATACTACAAGGTAGAACTATATTTTAGTAATACCTAGCTTATCAGCTTAAATAGCCTATATAATATAAAAACTTCATTTAACTATAGAATGGTTAAATGTTGCTTAGATTACTACAAAATGACAGCAGTATTCGTTTGAAGATTATAAGAGACTACAGCATGAACATTCATGGAACCATGACCTAGTATCTGTTTTTGTTAGTGCTGCAAAATTCAGATGAATTATATCACACTATTGCCAATGAAGCTGAAAACTTTCAAATTGCACCGCCATTCTAGTCTATTTTGTCAACTTCAGCAAAGTGATAACCAGTATTATGAAGAAGAAAAAAATATGCACGGAAAAAAAGGAAACAAAAATTAATGCAAGATAAACCTTTTTCAATGTCATCATCATCCATATCATCCACTTTTCCACCATCCTCATCATCATCTCCACCCTTTCTGTTAAGCCCAAGCCTAAGCTTCCTTGACTCCTCTTCATTCTCATCTTCCTCACCTCTATCTGAATGATCACCATTCTCCTCAGCTTTTGGTTTCTTATTCCGAATCCCATCAGCCCCATTGCCACCAGCAGCAAAGCCCTCGGATTTATTTATTTCACCAAAAGCTGCAGCTCCATTAATTGCTGCTTTCATCATCCATCTTTCATAACCAGTAGCATTATGTTTTCTCTTGTTCATCATCTCTTCAGCTTCTTCCAAGGTCAATTGCTTGTATTGAGCAACTTTGTTGAAATTATACCTGCAGTAAGTAATTGCTGTTCATTCTTATTGTTTAAAAAGTAAATGGACTCTCATATAGATTGTTCACTGAATGCAAAAATACACTAAATAGCAATTAAGAAATAAGAATTCCATGAATCTGACTAAGCAAGTAAATAAAATCAGATAAAAATCATCATCACTATCATTTGTAGCTAGCTTTATGGACCCTTCTTCATTCATTAGAGAGCTAAATGAGGGTTAAGAAAGACTTTTTTGCAAAAAAAAACAACGTTATCTTGGTCAATTCATAGCTTTGCTATTTCTTTGACACTAATTTCATCTACCCATATTACTTGTACACAGACCAACCACTTAAATCAAATTTTAGTATCCTATCCTCAATAGGTGTAACACCCACTATCTCCCCATGAAATGCAGCTATAATCACATATAAACCTATGAAGTTGAATTTATCAATGCATACTTACCAAGAACCTGCAGGTATTGCTACAAACTCCTTTCCTTGCATCACAAGCAAATAATAAGTGGCAAGCTGTGAGCCCTCAAGTTGACCATGATATTGATGCTGCCCAGTCTCGTCCTCCAAAACCCAGGGCTTATTCCTGAACTTCTCCTACAATATTCACAATGAACAGGAAAATGAGTTTTTTTTTTTTTTTTTTTTAACTTGCAGCAGAAGTTTCTTTCTTTTTCTTTTGTGAAAAAAACATCACGATTTATTTTTTGGGCACAAAAGCATGGCCAGGAAAACTCCCACATGACCTAGTACCATTAATGCTTCATTCTAGAAAATGCTAGCAAAACAAATGTTTCAAGCGATTGTAAAGATTGTCACTTCAATATTTTTGCGATAAAATTTTGTCAAGTTCCTAGCTACAAATCCTTCGAGTCATCCTAAGTGAGCTTGCACAAGTACGTTTGCAACTAGCATTCACATTTAACAAAGAGCAGCATGGTGAAAATAAGCAACTGTTAATTGCTCCGACTAGATGCATAATTAGTCACAGCTTCTTCAACACATTTTAAAAAAGCTAAAGAAGCTGACTTTACCACAACTTGGCATAACTAACATGCAACTCAGATTTTTCAAAATATGGTAATAGTTAATATAACATAAAACTTGAAGTTGTAAGAGAATAGTAAAACTTAGCTTCAATTATCCATCATTTCAGCTATTTTTTCATTTCAAAAAAACTTTGCTTACCCTTCTCCACTCGTTTTTTTAAGCATTGAAAAAAAAAAATCTAGGAAATCACTCCCCCAGAAAAAAAAAAAAAAGGACAGGCATAGCATCATAAAAGAAAGAAGAAAAATACTAATATCAGTCAGGGAGGTGAAAAGCAAGTGATCCGCAGCATTCAAGTTAGTCAAAAAATTATTGACAGCACAGAACCAGAGAACCAACATGAAGATCGAACTTCCACTCAGCTAGATCTAATCTAATATACAATTTTAGCTTCAGCCATAAGGTTTATTGGCAAGATGTATATATTTAATACATAAAAAAGTTTATATTCTGCTCTAAAATATGATTCCAGAACTAAATCAAATAAGATTATATCAGGAAGTCAATTTTTAACCCTCTATTATGCAATAAAATATATTAATCAATAGAAAATGGTATACCTAATGGGGATTAAATAAAAATAGCTCGATTTCCTTGTTTGATCCTAACTTTACCAATTCCACAGAAATAGCTTGTTCACATCATGATGGAAAGGGAAAAAATAAACAGAAATCACAACAACAAAAAAATAATAATAATTTCGGCCCAAACATACTATTTTCATTCAAGAATGCAATATCCAAAAACAGCAGTATTCAAAAAGTCAAATAGAGATAAAATGCACGAGTTACTACAATCTGCAAATAGCCAAATAGAGAAGAAATGCACGATTAAGAGAGGCTGTACTTGTTTATGGTTACTACTTTTACAATGCTAAAGTAGGTAGCTAACATGCAACCAGCTGAGGTTGTTTTGTAAGTGCTATGGCAAGAACTATAAAAGCATGTCAACTACAAATACCAGACAAAATAATTGGTGTAGCATCAGTAGTTTGTTCAACAATGATCACTTGGATTTAGTTTTTTCAGCATCGATGCCATCCAAGCCTTATAGCTTTTTGACATATCCACAGGTAAATGAAATCTTAACGAAATAGATATTTCCACATATGATATGCCACAAAAACAAAAGTTTGCCAAGAATATATCATGAAAATTTATAAGTAATTTTAACAACCAATGCCATTATAAAATTTACTTCCAAGTGATAATGAAGGCAACTTAGCCACCAGTCCAAGCTCCCCTTCTTGCAACACTTGCCGTTTAGAATTTTTCCAGGTATTATCCTCATCAAAGAATTCTGCTGCTTTTTAATATTAAAATTGTTACATTTAACTGTTTAGTGTGGGGTGGTACCCTTAAGAGAATGTATTACTGGCAACTCTGATCCCCCAAACCTATTAAACTAACACCAAGAAAACCGGACAAGAGGAATATAACTAAGGATATATAAGCTTTTGTAGAAAAATTAGTCATACTGTAAAAAACAGTCATGAAGAATTGGGCCAAAAGTTCTAAAGTTGTCAAATGATGGAAAGAACCTCCTTAAATTTCAAAAATCATAGGGAGAAATTTATCAGGATTGTAACTCTTATTGTAAGGGTTGACATTCAAACCTCTTTATTAGGTCAAATATTTAATGGTGCTGCCAGTGATATTGATTCTAATCATATCACACCATTGAGATTCAAGATCAAGTCAAGAGGAATTCATAGCTAAAGATATGTCATCAATCTAATGCCTCCTGATCATGCTCACGGATGGCAATACAAAAAACTAAATAAGCATGGTCGGCTAGTCTAGAAATCCTAATATGGCAGGTCAGCCCTGGATTGGTGAATTTTAAATTATAAACTTGCTTTCAAATAGTTTAAACTTTAAATTTGAAAATTAGGGCTTCTCTTATAGAGTTCGTTTAAAATAAGGTAAGGACTATTCCGTATCAACCTCTGGTACATTTCGCTTATAAATAGGCCTACTTCCTATAATAGAATTCATTCCAATATCTCCCAATTTCTTCTCCATCTCTCTTCTACCACTCTCATAAACCCGGTAGCCCCTACAGAGACAAACTAATAACCAAAATTCCTTCCACTGTAAAACAAATCTATTGTCGGCAGCCTCTACCGGCTACAGCAACCCTCCTGCTTTTGCTTTGGGGGAATATTCACTAGAACAGAATTAGAGATTAGTAAGTAACCGCTGATTCAACATGAATTATATCGTAGAAGTTATGTGGAAGATCAATAGAAGTGGCATAGTTCAAAACAATGTTAAAGACAATCTTTTGCAAAATTATAGGATGAAGTTTAGACATCAAACAAGCATTTTGGAAGTAAAATTTGGTGATCAGAAATGTTGATGAATTACACCTAAAGATCTCAAATTGCAAATGAATTACAATTGATCCTGATTTCTAATCTTATCAAAGCCATTACAATGATAATAGCTATAAGACAAAATAACCAATGTATGAGACAGAATAAATATCAAAATAAGGGCAAGAAGTGAAAAAGATAAAAAAATGCTTCACAAACTATACCTTCTAAAATAGCGCCCTTGATATGTTATATGAGCGTAATTTGATGCTAGGCCACATTAAAAAAAAATGAAAGTTGCGCCCTAAGAACTTCAAGAAAAGGTGAAAGAAGGATACGAAAGGAAAATCAATTATAGTTATAGTGGACAATATCTTTTTGAGGCAAATGGATAAGATAAACTCAGTTTTATCTTTGTTAGCCAGGCCATCTTCTAGCCAACATATTGGATGAGTTGTTCATTCTAGGAAAATAGCTCAATCAAAAGGGGATGAACATCACCATCAACACAATAAGTCAAAAGAGCCTCATTTCTACCAACTGGATATAAATATTGTGGTTAGCCACCATACCCCATCTAAGTCTTTATCATTCAGGCTGTTTTAAAAAAAAAAGGTAAAAAATGAAGATCGATTGCCACCCAAATTTATAATAACAAGCACTGACAAAGATGTTGTGTGATGTAGTTCAACTAGACAAATATTAAGTCATCTTTGACAATCCATGCCTTCAACAAAGGCACACGATGCTACATTAATGACTTATTAGTGCTAGTTCACCAAAAATAGACATGGTAACAACATGCCAAGTAAGGACAATCACCAATGCAAGCTTAATGTTCTTGTTGTTGCTTGTTCCTCACTATTATAGGAAGGAATGATGGCATACAGATGTAGAAACAAATTGAGAAGTTTACATCACTCCTCAAGGTCTAAAGTCCACCACCAAAGCAAACTGGCAGCTCTCCTTTTAGATCTCCCATTGTGATGATTCTCATAGAGGATGGAATGTGAAGGCTGTGTACGAAGCCCTCAACAAAATAATGTGAAACACTACTATCCTTTGTGACGTATTGATGACTTGCTAGATCAACTAGAACCTACCACCATCTTCTCCAAGCTGAATCTCAAATCAGACTATCACCAGATGTGAAACAATTAGCAAGTGGAAGATAACATTCAAGACAAGGCAAAGGCAATATGAATAATTAATTTTGCCCTTTGGGCTGTGTAAGAACCTTGTCACCATCATATGGTTCATCAGCAATGCCAGCAATTACACCTTTATTATTTAATTATCATCTATGTCAAGAATATCAGTATTCAATAAGTTATTGTAAGAGCATTTGGAGCTCCTAAAGAAACCATTCAAACTTCTACATAGACATTGACTACCTCAACCAGAGGGAATTCAACAATGGGGCGATCAAGATTGACCACAACAAAGTGAAGACAATAAAGAAGTGACCAATTATATGGCCTTCACTAAAGGGAGGAGCATCACAAGAACATCTAAAACAATTAAGAAATGCATTCAAGCTACTGTAACAACATCAATTCCAACTCAATTAGAAGAAATGCCTATTGGCAAAGAAGTCCCACTTTTAACTAGGACAAAAAAGTGGGCAATGTGAAGATCAATATTGGCCCTGGCAAAATAATGGCAATCAAAGAGTGACCAAGGCAGTGCATAATTACTAATGTGAGGAGTGCTCAGGGTACTTGATAATACATTAAAAAATAAATTCACTGTTTTCAATATTGTCCTCTCACTTCCATTTCATCACTGGAGTAAATTTTTAAGTTATAAGAGAGTAATGAATAAGGCGTAGACTGCATATAACTAGGAATTTTATTATAACCTCCATTTATCTGAATAAGAAAATGTACACGATTAATGATAAAGTTCCGCTTATAAATTTATGATGATAGAATAAATATAAGGTGTAGAAAATAAAAGAATGAAGAAAGATCTTAAAAATTTTATTATCCTTAATTTTGTACAAGAGAGAAAATATATGTACATCTTCGAGAGACATTATAAAATAGGAATATATTAAAAAATAATAATAAAAGGCCGCAAAAAAACACACGGAAAGTGAATTGAGAATCATAGAAATTAATCCAATAGTCCAAGGGCTTTATCCGTATTCCTTAACTTGTTTACTATAATTGGAGAGTGAGTGAGCCCAACTACTAAAAAGAGGGAGAAATTTAACCCTCCCCCTCAAACTGGATGGTAGATATCTATAATTCCATTTTGCTAATGATATTTTTAAATGTGAGGATGCATACATAGTCGTTTGATAAATATGTCGGCCAATTAATTCCTTACAAGCACATATGCAGTGTAAATTAATCCACTTTCTAATTTCTTATTTTATGAAGTGTCCATCAATTTCAACATGCTTAGGACGATCATGTTGTATTAAATTTTGTGCAGCGTTGATGGCCAATTTGTTTTCACAATATATTCTCATAGGCTATTCCTATTTGATTTTTAAGTCTTTTAATATAATTTTGATCCATATAAGTTCACAGATCCCTTGGACAATGTCTCCAAACTCGAATTCAATGCTTAACCTTGAAATAAAAGGCTAGTTTTTGCTCCTCTATGTTATGAGAATTCCTCCATAGTATGTACAACATTCCTAAAGAGGACTTCTATTTATCCAACATAGTCTGCATTTGTCTATCATTCAATTTGTAAGTTAGCATGTTTTTATATAGAATCATTTTCCTGAGCATGATTTAAAACATTTGATACTCTTATAATCGACTTGAACTTACTCAGTCTTTAAGCATGAATTGACTAACTAAACTTACTACGAATGCAATGTTAAAGGGGGTGAATGATAAGTAGATTAATTGTCCTACTAATATTTGATATTATCCTGTATTTTCATCAGTTCCTTCTTCATTGAGGTACAACATTTATTTTAATTTAATTGGAGTTTCACACTGCTTACACTCTTATCCATTTGGTTTCTTTTAGTAAATCTATGACATAATTCTGTTGGGAGAGAGATATCACTTGTTTAAATTGAGTCACTTCTATATCCAAGAAATATTTGAATTTGTTTAGTTCATTAATTTCAAATTCTTCAACAAATTTTTCCAGTACCTTCTTTCTATTGATTGTCATCTCCTATAACTCTCATATCACAACATATACAATAAGGATTGGAATTTACTATCAAGAGAATGTTTTATGAAAAGAATATGATTTTCTTAGCCTTGTTTGTATCCAACTCCCACCATAGCATTCACAAATCTGCCAACTCAAGCTCTTGATGATTATTTTAACTCGTATAAAATCTTTTCAATTTGCATACCTAATTCTTTTTGAATAAACTATCAAATCCTAATGGTTAATCCATATAAACATATTAAAAATGGGGTTGGTGTTGATGTTGGTTAGAAGGCTTTAGGAGAGGGAAAACATTAATGAAAAAAATGTAATAAGAGATAGGATATAAATTAGTAGTGGGTTGATTATTAATACCTGGTAATAGTTCTAAGTTCTAAACTTCTTAGAGATCTTTATTGGGTTTGTTCCTTCTCATATGGACCTAAAGAACTATAGTTGTCAGATTTCAAGCTTGAGGTATGTTAAGATAAAAAAAAATATCATTAAATTTATCCTCAAGTTAGAAATTCTCTCCCTAAAGACGAGTTTGAGTGAAAAAGTTGTGCTTTCATCAAAAATGGCATCTATTGAAATGTTTTTTTTTTTTATTTTTGCTAGTGGATAATAACACTTATACCCTTGTTGTGTGACAGAAGATCAGATAAATACACAAATAAGACCTCTTGAATGACTTTTTTCCTAAGTTATTTCTGGATATGAAGATAAAGGAAATACATCCAAAAACTTTAGGATAAATGTTTGAGAAATTGTTTGTAAGAAATAACACAATCAAATAATTTAAAAGACTATTATAATCAATTACTCTAGCGGATGTTTTATTGATTAAATATATACTTACTAGAACTACTTCTCTATAATATTATTTTGTCATTTGATTTTAGAAGAGAAGTGTCATAGTGACTTCCAAAAGTGGCATTTTTTTTCGATTTGTCACTCCAATTTGTAGAAGAATGTCAGAATAAAAAAATTGGTGGATAATGCATTATTTTAAAAGAATGACAATAACATGCAGTGAAAATAATCAGGAGCATTATCAATCCAAAAAAAAATTAATGTTAAAGTTGAATTAATTCTTTATCACGACTTTAAATATGGGGAGCAACAAACTAATATTGAATTTTTGTTTAATTAGATATACCAATACCATTTGAGTGCAATCATCAATACAAGTAAAAAAACCAATTGCTTTGGAGATTTTGAGGATTTTAAAGGGTTCACAAATATCAAAATGAATTAACAAAACAATAAAAAAAATCTAAAGTTACTTTCAGTAAAAAAAAAAAATATGGTGTTTACTAATTTTATAAGTTTCATAATGAAAATTTTAAATATTTGTATTTATGAAAAAATGGAAAACATACATTAAAAAATTTTCATTATAGAAGAGTTATAATCTATAATAGCATGTTCAGATGATGTCAATTGTGTAAATGTTGAAGGAGCAGTACAATTGATCTTGATCCTCAAGAAAGGTAAAACACATCATTTTCTTTAGCATGTTGAATCATATTCCCCATAATGAGGTCCTTAAAAATGCAATGATTGGTAAAGAATATAATTTTGCAGTTATAAGCTTTTGTAAAGTTGTGGATAGATAATAGATTAAAGTTAAAGGTATGGAATACATTAGTGAGGCTGGGAGAAATTAATATGTCTCTCTCTTCGGCCATGGTTTGTAAGACTGGAACATACCAACAAGATTTGTCATGTGGTGAGTGGCTCCTGATTCTAGGATCTAAGAAGGAGAATTAATTGAGGCATTCAAAACATAAGAATTAGATATTGTATCATTCTAAGCAAAAAAAGTAAGATATCGACGATTTTTCTAAGAAAATTCATTAATCTGTCAACCTCTTCTCAGTTGAACCCTTCTAACTCCGCCAGGCAAGTATGTTCTTTTTTATTACTTTGTTCACTTCATAGCCTTGAGGCTTTCATGAAGTTTGCAACATCTTTTTTTTTATGTGACTTTACTTTTTACAATAGTTGCACCAATAATTATATTTGAAAAAATTATGTCCTTTTATAGATTATCCTTACCTTAGGAGTCATATGTTATAGCAAATATTTAGA
Organism: Phalaenopsis aphrodite; assembly: GCA_003013225.1. Taxonomy (NCBI): domain Eukaryota; kingdom Viridiplantae; phylum Streptophyta; class Magnoliopsida; order Asparagales; family Orchidaceae; genus Phalaenopsis; species Phalaenopsis aphrodite. The sequence goes on from NEWO01000271.1 coordinate 367,882, forward strand.
GGGAAGGACAATTAATCATCCTTGTCCTTCCTTAGCCCATGCAAGAGAAAATATTTCACTTAGAGAATAAAAATTTTCTCTACTTAAGATTTGTATTCAAATTTGATTAAATTCATTATTAAATTCCGTCGGGTGAAAAAATTTATCTCGCTCCATCAATTGTTTGACAATCGCCGCATTCTCATAGCATAACATCTTGAAATTTTGGTAATAGTCCAACTTCAAATAGTAAACTTTCATTACATTAAAATATACAAGGCAGGAAGATTACCTGATTTGGTAGTTGTGTGATTTATAATGATTTCATAGATATGTGAAGCATTTATTACCTTCAATAGATTTGTTTAACTACAACCCAAACCACTTTTAAGGTAGAAAGAAACAAAACGTTCAACTAATCCCAAGTGGTATGATGTTCCAATATTAGGTCATGATCATAGAATCCAATTTTTCCCAAAATAAAAACCTTGGATCATTAGGCTCGGAAGGTAGATTCATAAATTATTGAATATTTTCCTTTCATTTTAGAAAGGTCTTCATGGTTTGGAACCATTTAAGATACTTTTTGTCATTCAAATGATAAGATGCTTGAAATCCCCAGAGTTCTTCTTTAGTCTAACTTTTACCATTAATCATAGTAGAATCCTTTTAAGCAACGTCAAAGAACTCAAACAGTGAATAAAAAGACCTGTCATAAATAAAAATGTTGGAAGTGGAAAAACCTAAACTTAGTAAAAGAAAACAAAGGTTAAAAAATACCCTAACCATGCTCTAATATCATGTAGAAAATAAAAAATTATATAGAAAGCTCTCAAAAATATTAGTCTTTATTTTACACAAGAGCTGAAGTGAATATATATCTTCAAGGGTCATTACAGAATAGAACTAAATTAAAAATTAAAAAATAAAACGAGGTCGATGACCTTATAGGGAAGCACATGGATTATTAGTCTGAGGTTCATAGAAAATTTGATCCAACAATCCAAGGCTCTGATTTATATGCCTTAACTTTTTAATATGATTAGAGAGTGAGTAGGCCCCACCCTAGAAGAGGGAGAAATTCAACATATGGTTTAATAAAATTTGAAAAAAAATAAAATTAAATTTCAATGTTATAACATGTGGTAAACTAAAAATTTTAAAGGTTAGGGGCAACATAGCTATTTAACAAAATTAAAGATTTATTGGATGATGCATATATATTATATTTTAAAGGGAAAATAAATATGATAACTATTGGAGAACTTTTAAGAAATTAGGCAATATAAACAATTGTATTTTCAATCACATATATTGACTATAGAAAATGAGTATGATAAAACAAAATTATTGTCATGTATTGTTGTTTTAGAAGTTGCAAGATTACTAGTCCAATAAAAATAGTATGTTTGGTTTTAAATTGAAAGGAATATAAACATTAATTTTAATTAACTACTCAAATAAAAATAGATTGATTAAGAATAATTAATTAATGTGATTAAAATTACAAAATAATTAGCACGGATAATTTCTAAAGTATTATAAGCTTCAAATTAAAGGAGATAAATCTAAGGAAAACAAACCAAAAATGCACACTTATTTCTAAGTTATTGCAATAACATTGTCTACTCCAAACCAAATATATCAAATGATACTTAAAAGTTCAAACAATTGTTATTCCAAAATAAATTATAATTAACATTTCTATAGAAAGTGCGGGTCACATTGAAATGAATGCTATAGATATCTCAATATGTTTAACTTGTTTACTATTTGATGGTTATTATAAAAAGTATTGAATGAAATGAATATATTCGAGAACTAACATATGCAAATTTACTAAAGAAATTCACTCACTTACGACACTAACTAGGGATGCTAAAATACTCGTTTGCATAAAATAAAAAAATAATGATATTGAAGTATCTTAAATAATATGATTTACTCTAGTGATGAATGTACTATCATAAAATGAAATAGATATTATATAATTTATTTTGTATTAATATAATTACTATACAACAAAATGCTCAAAGAAATTTATGTGGTTATTTTTAAATGAACTGAATTCATACTGATTTGTTTACTTTAATAAAAATCTATATTGTTTTACAAACTCCTTTTATATTATTAAAATTTAAAGAAATATCATATCCAATGATTTATTGATACAACAACAACAAAACCTTTATCCCACTAAGTGGGGTCAGCAACATGAACCATTTTTTTCCATTACATCCTGTTTAGTGTCATATTTTTATTTAATTCTAATCAATTAAGATTATTTTTTATACAGTATGCCCAAGTCTTCCAAGGTCTATCTCTGCCTTTCTTAACATAAGTCGAATATAAAACATCTACCCACCTAATCGAATCATCAGATGGTCGACGTTTAATGTGACCAAACCATCTAAGACGAATCTCTCTAATTTTGTCTGTCACTGAAGCTACACCAACCCTATCACGGATATATTCATTTCGCATTTTGTCTCTAAGTGTAAAGCCACTCATTCACCAAATCATTCTCATCTCGGCATAACTTAACTTTGTTTTATGGCTCCTCATTTAAAGGCCAACATTCAGCGCCATAGAGCAATGCAGGTCTTACCATCATCTTATAAAATTTTTCTTTTGAGCTAAACAGTACTTTTCTATCACAGAATAGGCCCGAAGCATTCCTCCACTTCAACCAACCAACTTGAATTTTACTAATAACATTCTCATCTATATCACCATCACTTTGAATAATAGACCCGAGATATCTAACGCGTTCACATCCAAATTGATTATGAGAAATCTTTGACGCATAATTATTATTTAAATTAATATTTTGAGAATAAAATTTAAAAAATAGTGAAAAAGAGAAATTGCATATCGCAAAAGTGGCCAAACAAGAGACTGGTACTTATGCTTAGGACTACTTCACTTATGATTTGGTTTGAATTCTATAATAGTGACTTTCTCGATGTGTTAAAGGTTTTTAATATCGGAAATAATCATGAACAAATATCTAGTAAATGAATTTAAAAAATCTCTATCTGATAATTTATTCCCGTCTTAATAATTAATATTTTATGGCAGAATCTTGACAAAAGGGGAATCAAACCTGAGGTTGAATTAAAGTATTACAAATATATATTTAAAAAAACAGTACTACAAAGTTTTTTCTTAAAAAAATTCTGAGGTTTGGGTGTGATTATACATTAACTCTAATTACTTAACATTTTTTTTAGCACAGAACGAAAGGAGGTGAGATGCAAAAATATGGAGAGGCAAAATACCAAATAATGTTATCGTGAACACCAATGCTCTTACCCAAATGATGATAGTTTAGGAGTCATGATCTCAATCCACTTGAAGTAACAATACCATTGTAATGACCAAATATCTAAATTAGTCTGGGATTTACAACCAACATTATTCAATGAAGTTGGAGGATCTAATGGAAACAAAAAATTGCTTACTACTTATTGAGAAGATACTTAACAAAATATTTTGTCAGGAGATAAGAAATATGCAAGTTGCTGCATTTATTTTAGATAGAGAAGTAGAACAATGGTAGAAAGGGCAACCTTCGGTTAAGTTGGGAGAAATATCAAATATACTAGATAATTAGGATGACTTTGTTGAACCTTTTAGATAATAACTTATATCTCTTTACACAAAGACAAATGCTAGAATGTTTTATTGGACTTGGGTAAAGAGAATATCGGTTATGTATTAAATATGAAGCTACAACATTGTCAAAGATATACGACTACTTTCAAATGCAGAAAAAAAATGTAATCAATTCTTATGTGCAGTGAAAGATGCAATCAAACAACCATTCATACCTTCGCAGATGGATGATTATTAAGGATCGGTGGAGAAAGTCAGGAGAAAAGATATAGACTTCAAATTACTCGGAAGCAAAAAAAAATAGAAGAGAAACATAGGTGAAAGCAACTTAGAAAGATAAAATTGGAAAAAATCCAAGCTCATTTCAATAGAGTAAATAGTGATATGATGTGCAGTACCATGAAATTCAAAGCTGAATTTTAAAAATACCATATAAGTGAATATTCGTTAGGTTCAACTTTTATTATTGATGTCATCAACCTGGGCAAATAATAAGGTCTTGCACCATTCTTGATCAGAAAACTATAAGAAAATTAAAATCAAGCAAATCCCATTCATAAAAAAAAGTGTAAATAATGGATGATAAAATCAAAAACCTCTCCGATTCAAAATCAACCAAGATAGAATATGCAACCAGAAATTTATACTATGATTAAGCAGAAGCATAATAAATATATTGATCTTGATAATGTTGGATAAAATGTAATTAAGGCAAAAAATACATCGACAAGTTTCTTTAAATCAAATATTTTGTTAAGTTAAATACGTATATTGATGTTGTTATAGTATTGTGAGTCTTTAGTGGCAATTTGTGGATTTATTTCATGATAATGTTAATGAAATGAAGAGATAAAGCCATAATTTGATGCTAATTTTGAAAAAGAAATTTTGAAAGCGAAGAAGATTGAAAATCCCCATTTGCCTTAAGAAAATAATGGTATTTGAACCGACTAGTATTAGTTCCACATTATTAAATGGGAGAAAAAGGGGAGAAGAACCTTATGCGAGCATACAAAGAGCGAGAGAGAGAGAGAGAGAGAAGAAAGAGAGAGCACGAGCGATAGAACCAAGAGGCAGAGAGCACAAAGCAAGCAATAGTAAGATGAAGGGTGAGCTAAGATCAAGGACAAACACGTAAGCAAGAGTGGTACGAACATCAGGGCAAGATCGCAATCAATGTGTTATCCTATGCTATAAGCATGTGAACTAAGAATTGTGAAAAGAGCTAAGCTTTAGGAAGGTTGACATTTTCTCCTAAATTTAGAATGAGGACTTAAATTAGATTTTGTTCGGCAAAACCCATATTGCAATTTTTAGTTAGAAAAAAATAAATAAATTTCTTCTAATAGCATTGGCTTTTATAAAGCAAAGAGTAAAATGTAGACTAAATAGAATTAGAAATTTTATTAGAACCTTAGTTTAACTAAATGAGGAGGTGCATATGCTTAATGTTAAAGTTGTAATTATAAATTTATGTTAAATGAATATAAGATCTAACAAAATTAGAAAAAATAGAAGTTAAATTTCAAGATCATTTAGTATAATCAACTAAAAATTTTAAAGGTCAACGGCGACATACTAATTCAATAAAATTAAGGAATTATATATATATATATATATATATATATATATATTATCACTACCGACAAACCAGAGGGGGAATCAAACACGTGACCTGAAGGGACTTACGACCTTCAATGAGGCTACTCTACCAACAGGCCACAGCTGACGACACTCCCTTAAAAATAATATTTTCTAAAGTTATGGCAAGTACTCCTACTTCGAAGTTAAAATACTATTATTATTTCTCCTAAATCAAAGGCATCAAACTATATTGATACTTGTTCAATGAATTGTTATTGAAAATTAAATCACGATTATCTAATCTATTAACTGCATTGGTCTTGTTGAAATGAATGAATGCTATAGGTTTGTCAGCATATATATTTTGTTTATCATTTCCATTGTTTATTATAAAGAAATATTGAATGTTATGAAAAATAATTGAAGATACAAAGATACTCATGTGCGTAAAATGAAAAAAAAAAAAGTTTTGGTATTCAAATATCTTAATTGGTACAATTAAAATGGTGTTCTTATGACGAAAGTAGCATATTAAATAAAATTAATAAGATAATATATTATTATACAAAAATATCTTACGTAATTAAGAAACTAAATAGGTTGGAAAAAAAGTAATGACATTGATAGTTTATATTATAAACTTTAGTATTTAGGTAGAAGTCATACTTGAAATGGTATATGTATAATTATAGATAACAGTTTGAAATATAAAATTATAAAAATTAATAGAATTGAAGATAAAATTATAGCTCGAAAGATTGTTGTTGATACTAAGATTAGTAATGCTATAAGTGTTTATGCTCTCCAAGTGGATTTGAATATATATTCAAAAGAAATAATTTGATATGACCTAAAAGAATTAATATAAATGATACATTTTGGAAAAATAAATTATTGAAGGAGATTTAAATGGATATGTTCATATGATGATAGAAGATTTTAGAAGTATTCATGATGCCTATAATTTTGGAGTGACTAATGAAGAAGGTTAAATCATATTAAATTTTATTTTAGCTTATAATTTCGTTATTGAACATCATCATTGTCGGGTCCCAAGCCCCGGATACAAAAAATTGATGATTAAATTAGATAGTCGACAACCAACATAAAATATCGGTCAAAAAATCATGACATAAATACTTTAAATCATTATGTAAATGATATGACGTCCTCTGAAAGTGACGCACTGTATGACATAAATACAGTGAAAAGGTGCAAGGGCCGCCATACCGGTGCCCGGGTAATGTCAAATAAGCAAGGGTCATAGGATCTTGGAATATAGGTAATCTCATTATTGACAGATGCAGGCAAATAAGTTAGTTCATGAAACTAATATTAGAATAAGATATTGGAATAAAGATGCTCTAACAAGTTAATGAAATTAGTAGATATTATGGTTCATAAAAAGATAAATATCTTATACATTCAAGAAACTAAATAGATAGGAAAAAGGCTAAGAAGATTGATAGCTTAAGTTTTAAACTTTGGTATTCAGGTAAGAGTCGCACTACAAATTGTGTAGGTGTAATTATAGATAATAGTTTGAAAGATAATTTTGGAAAAATTAATAACATTAGAGATAAAATTATAGTTTTAAAGATTGTTGTTGATACTAAGATTTTAATGTTATAAGTGTTTATGCTCCTTAAGTAGATTTAGATATAGGTCAAAAAAAATTTTGAAATGATATAGAAGAATTATTACAAATGATACCTCTTGAAGAAAGAATTTATTAAAAAAGATTTAAATGAAGATTTTAGAAATATTCATGATGGCTATAGATTTGAAGTCATTAATAAAAAAGATAAAACCATATTAGATTTTACTTTAGCTTATGATTTTGTTATTGCTACCATTTTATTTAAGAAAAAAGGTGAACACATTATGACTCATAAGAATGTATCTAATAAAACATAAATTGATAATTTTTTTATGAGAAAAAGTGATCGTTGTGAATGTAAAGATTGTAAGGTCATTCAAAGTAAAAATTTAAGTATTCAACATTGATTATTAGTTCCAGATTTTAAGATGAAGAGTTGTAAGATAAAGAATATAATAAAACATTGTCATCAAACTAGATGGGAGAACGTTAAGATTTCATCATTTGGAATGTTCATGAAAAAGCTAATTCTATGTGGGATAAAATAACAAGAAATATTAAACTAGTGGCAAAAAATGTACTTGGAGAATAAAAAAATATATAAATAAAGATGGTTGGTGGTGGAATAATAATATGTAAGAAAAGATAAAATATAAGAAGTTGCTTTATAAAAATTGGTTTAAATGTAAAACTTAGAGAGTTAAAAAAATATATAAGGTGAATTATAAGAAGTCTAAGAGAACAATTTGTGACGCTAAGAATTTTGTTTATAGTGGTCTTTATAATATATTAGATACTAAAGAAAGTGAAAAATATATGTAAAAGTTAGTCAAACAAAAAGAAAATAAAAGTAAAGATTTAATTCAAGTGTAATAAAGATGAAAATAAAAAAATATTGTTCTTAGATAAAGATATTTAACATAAGTGTGCGAGCTATTTTGATAAAATTTTCAATGAAGTTTTTAAAAATACAATCGACGTTAGTGATCTTAATATAATTAATAATTTTTTTTTTAATTTTTACCATCGCATTAGTAAAAAGAAAGTTGATAAGGCTTTAAAGAGAACTAAAGGTGGAAAACTAGTAGGACATGATGATATTCCCATTGAAATGTGAAAATATCTAGAAGATTTGGGAGTTTCCTGGCTTATTAAACTTTTTAATATTATTTTAAAAACCAAGACGATGCCCGAGGAGTGGAGAGAGTATTTTGTTACCCGCTTTTAAAAATAAAAGCGTTGCACAAGAGTGTGCAAATTATAAGAAAATTAAGTTAATATGCATACTTTAAAATTATGAAAGAGGGTAACGGAACATCGGTTAAGAAGTGACACAAAGATTTCTCATAATCGGTTTGGATTTATGTCAGACAAGTCTACTATAGAAGCTATACATTTATTGATAGGTTTGATGGAGAAGCGCAGAGAGAGAAAGAAGGATCTACATATGTTTTTTATTGATTTAGAAAAAAGCTTACTGCAAGGTTCCAAGAGAAGTTCTTTGCAGAGTTCTAGAAAAGAAAGGTGTTGATAATGACTTATATTCAAGCCATTAAAGATATGTATACTAAAACTATTACTTGTGTTCGAATAGAAGGAGGATTTACCAAGTATTTTCATAGTTAAGTTAGATTACATCAAGGATCGACTATAAGCCCATATCTTTTAACTTTAGTTATGGATACTCTTACTGGACATAGAGAGGAGGATCTGCCTTGGTGTATGCCATTTTCTTATGATATCCTTCTTATGGATAAGACTAGAGAAGCAGTTCAGAAAAAACTTGAATTATGGAGGTCTACATTAGAGTCTAAAGGCCTTCATTTGAGTGCATCTAAACTGAATACATGGAATGTAATTTTAGTAGTAGTAGCTTTAGTGACAGAGTTGTAACCATGGTTGATCAAATCATAACAGGCGTGAACATTTTAAATATCTAAGGCCTATTGTTCAAAGTAATGGTGATATAGATGAGGATGTTATTAGTAGAATTTCGGTTGGTTGGTTGAAGTAAAGGAATGCAACAAGTCATTGTGTGATAGAAAAGTACTGCTTAGACTTAAAATAAAAATCTTATAAGATGGTAGTGAGACCTGCAATGCTTTATGGCGCAGAATGTTGGACTTTAAAAGAGAATCATAAAACAAAGTTAAGTGTTGTTGAGATGAGAATGCTTAAATGGATGAGTGGTTTGACACTAGATACAAAATGCAAAACGAATCTATCTGCGAAAAGGTTGGCATAGCCCCAGTTTCATACAAAATTAGAGACATTCGTCTTAGATGGTGTGGTCACATTAAACGTCAACCATCTGATGATATGGTTAGGAAAGTAGATGTTTTAGACTCAACTTATATTAAGAAAGATAGAGGAAGACCTAAAAAGACTTGGACATATTTTATAAAAAATGATCTTATCCATTAAAATGAAATGAAAATATGACACTAAATAGGACACTAGAGAAAAAGATTCATGTACCCGACCCCACTTAGTGGGATAAAGGCTTGTTGTCGTAATAATTTTGTTATTGCTTATAATTTATTAAAAAAAAAGAGATAATCATTACTTATAAAAAAAAATCTAATAAAACACAAATTGATCATTTCCTTATGAGAAAAATGGATCGTCAAGATTTTAAATCTTGAAAAGTCTTTTTAAGTAAAAGATTTAAATACCTAACATAGACTATTAGTTATGAATTTAAAGCAAAGGGTTAAAAGATAAAAATACAACAAAATATTACCATAAAATTTTATTGGGGAATTTAAAAGACAAACAAAATTCTTTTTATGAGTAAAGTTTAGATATATAATTTTGAATATTCAAGAAGATAATACTATGCGGGGTAAAATAATAAGTATTATTAAACATTTGCAAAAAATATGCAGGAAAAATCAAAAAAGAAAAACTCTAATTAATAACAATAGTTAGTAGTGAAATAATAATGTGCAAAAAAAAGGAAATTTTATTATAAAAATTGTTTTAGATGTAAAAGCTTGAAAAACTACAAAAAAATATTCCATGTTCATAGTGAGTCTAAAGAGAATAATTTGTGATACTATTGCTTTTAGTAATTTTATAATAAATTAGATACAAAATAGGATGAAAAATATATGTATAAATTAGACAAGCAAAGAAATAAAAAAATAAAATTTAGTTCAAATAAAATGTATTAAGGACGAAATCCAAAAAGTAATTTTCTTAGATGATGATATTTAATATAAGAGATGAAATATTTTGATGAATTTTTCAATGAAGACTGTGAGAACATGATTGATTTTAGTGATGTTAATATCTTAGATAATAGCAAAAATTTTTATTTCAATCATCATATTAGCAAAATGGAAGTTGAGGTGACTTTAAAGAAAATGATATTTAGGTGATATGGGAATTGCTTAGTTTACTAAATTTTTTAATATTATTTTAAAAATTAAAAAGATGTTTGATGAATGGATAAATAGTCAATTGGTTCTTACTTTAAAGAATAAAAGGGCTGCACAAAAGTGTGTAAATTATAGAAAAAATAAGTTAATGTGTCACACATTAAAGTTATGGGAGAGAGAGTGGTTGAACATAGGTTACGAAGTGATATAAAATTTCTCTAAATCAGTTTGGATTAATGTTGGCCAAGTACCATGAAATTTATATATTTATTGAGAGGTTTAAAGAAGAAGTACAGTGAGAGCAAGGAGGATCTACATATAATTTTTGTTGATTTAAAAAAACTTATGATAAGGCTCCAAGAGTAATTTAGAGAGTTTTAAGTAAAGTATTGATATTGCTTATATTCAAGCCATTAACGATATATAGTAGATTTGTTGTGTTCAAACATAAGGAGGATTAATTACGTATTTTCCTATTTCAGCTAGATTACATTAGGAATAGGCTTTAAGCCCATATTTTTTTCTTTAGTGATGGATATTCTTACTGGACATTTACAGGAGGATGTACCTTGACATACGCTTTTCACTAATGAAATCTTTTATATTGATAAGACTAGGATGGTTCAAAAAAAAACTTGAATTATAGAGGTCAACTTTAGAGTCTAAAGGTTTTCATTTGAGTAGATCTATAATGGAATGTAATTTTAGTAGTAGTAGATCTAGTAGCGGGGTTATAATAATAAGTGATCAAGTTATTAAAAGGAGGGAACGTTCTAGATATCTATGGCCAACTGTTCAAAGTGATGGTGATATAGATGGAGATGTTAATAGAAGAATTCAAGTTGGATGGTTAAAGTTAAGGACTGTATCTGGCCGATTGTGTGAAAGAAAAGTACCACTTAAATTTAAAGGAAAATTTTAAAGAATGATAGTGAGGCCTACAATGTTTTATGGCACACAATGTTGGCCTGTAAAAGGGAAGCATAAAATTAACTTATGCTGAGATGAGAAAGCTAATGTGGATGAGTGGCTTTACAATTAAAGACAAAATACAAAATGAACATATTGCTAAAGGGGGAGTAGCTCCAGCAGCCGGCAAGATTACAAAGAGTCGCCTTAGATGGTTTAGTCACGTTAAACTTTGACCATTTGATGACACAATTAGGAGAGTAAATGATCTAAAAACTTGACTTATGTTAAGAAAGTTAGATGTGGACATAAAAAGACTTGGACGCGTTGTATAAAACATGATCTTAATTTAGTAGAATTAAATGAAAATATGACATTTAATAAGATACAATGAAGAAAAAAGATTCACGTAGCAAAACCCACTTAGTGGGATAAAGGCATTTATGTGGTCATCTTTCAGTAAAATGAACTACAAATGAAGTCATACAAATTTGTTTATTTTAATAAGCATATAGTTTATTTTTCAAACTCCTTTATGTTATTGGAATTTAGAGGTTAGTTAAATCCACTAAGTTATAGATAACCCATAATTATTATGGGTAATTAATATTTCAGGATAAAATATCATAAAAGAAAATATTATAAGAAAAAAATCTATATACCACAAACACAACCAAATAAGAGAACGGTACTTATATTAGAATTACTTTACTTTTAATTTACTTGAATTTAGTGGCTCTTTTGATAAGTTGGAAGTTGTTAATATGGGAAGAACATATGAATAAATATCTTTATAAAATTTTTGTCCGACCGTACATTCCCATCTGGGTAATCAAGGTTCCAAGCTAGGTTGGGAAACTAGACACATAGAATGGTTGCATATCTCTAATAGCTTGAACTGAGAATCAGGTGCAATAAAGGTATAACCGATAAAATGAATAGAACACTTTCAATCACCACTTACGCTTTCATGTTTTGCTATTAATGTGCAGGTTGAACCAACTGTGCACAAATACATAAGGAACAGCATTAGAACAATCCCTTTCCTCAACAGGACCTTGAAATTCTTGGGAAACATGTCCCCTTCAGAATGCAAATAGAGAGAATGCCTATGTACAAAAGTTGATGCAAGTAATTGAGAATGACGGATGATGGAAGCATGTTTATCAAATGCAGTCAAAGACTTTGGAGTGAACAAGCTGTTGTTTAACTTATGATGCTACATTTACTGGCTAAATATGCAATAAGACCTGAGAAAATTCATGAAAGAGTTCATACTTTGAACACCTCCAAATCTGTAAAATGGAAGCTTGGGCTATGCACACAACTAATTATGCCAAGCCGCCCATGAACTTCATTAGACACTACCTCTTTGTGATCGTGGATCACTGATCCAAGATATCAATCTTCATCCCTGCAAGAATGTCACCATAAATATATTATTGACGACACTTTGGATTTCCCAATTTCATTATGTCAAACAAAGCTAGACAGCTCTTTATCCATTCCTAAGAGGCATTGCTGGTCCTGATGGATACAAAACTAAAGAGGAGCACACGCCATCTTTCATCTACAAACAAATGATCAAATAGAGGCGCTAGGCTAGATGATGGTGCATCTCCTACAAGGCTACAACATCAAGCATCTCAAGAGTAAGGATGCTAGCCTACCTTGAATACAACTTGTTTTCAACTAAGATACACAGTTTCAATGATAAGCTCCCTTTTAGTTATGTTTAGTTTATCCGTTTCAAATCTCATTCAATCTCTACTTCTCCATCACTCCTACAACTACTGATGGGATTGAAGTTGATCAAGGAAAAACGTAGAAGTCTCATTCAATCTCTACTTCTCTATCACTCCTACTACTAATGATGGGATTGAAGTTGATCAAGGAAAAACGTAAAAGTTCATCGAAAACATTTACAAAATTCACATGCCATGGAAGAAATATCTGCAAAGAAATTAAAAAAAAAAGGTTAAGGAAAAGCATGATTGACAAGATACGAAAGTGAACTTCTAAGTGGGTGATCTTTTCTAGCCGCATTTGGACAAAGATAGACTCATGGGAGACGAAGTAAAATTGAAGCCACTCTAGCATGGACCATTATATATTTTTAAAAAGATAGGATACAATGCCTGTCAATTGGAATTACAACCATACATGGAACTATACTACAGACGAACTTGACACCACTCGAGCTTTCTATACTTGATGACGAACCTGGATAAGTCTTTTGTGCAATAAATAATCTACTAATAGAGCATGAAATACTACTGCTCAAAGGTGCATAAAAACAGTGTGGCAAGAAGGTTAGGCAAGTAGCCCTCCATTAGATGAAGCTATAATTTCAAGGATACAAAATCCTACTAAAATGAGGAACCATAATCTGGGGACCATATCAAATAAATGATCAATCGAATTGTCCATAATCGATACATGGGCATCAGATTATAAGGAGATCAAAGGAACATTAATATTTGAAATTTAAATGTCAATCTTTTGATAAAGAGTACTACTGGTGTTGATTCTCAAACCACATTATTGAGATTGACGATCAAATAAACATGAGTTTATAGGTAAAATTGGATAATAAAACATATTGTAATCAAGATCAAGAGCAAGGAAGATTGGACTATTTGATAGAGATATAAAAGAAACCAGGATATGATGACCGGTTAGTCCAGGAATCCTTATTGGCCGGCAAGCCTTATATTAAGATAAGTTATGAATTTGAGACCTGTCTTCAATGAATTTCTATTTTTATGCTCAAAATAGGACTTCACTTGATTGTAGAGTTAATTTAGGATAGAATTAGTACCATTTTGAGTAAATTTGTGTTGTATTTTGCTTATGAATAAAACTACTCCCTACAATGGAGTTCACTCCAATC
>NEWO01000271.1:384062-408203 GCA_003013225.1 Phalaenopsis aphrodite
TTCTTTCAGATTTAGGCACTGTTTGGAGTAGCTTCATCTTATTAATAAGTTGTTGATAAGTAGTTGGTTCAGATAAGTTGTTGATCAGCAGCTCATTCGGATAAACTCGTTGGTTGTTTGGTTTGTGTTATTTTAAAACAGTTTTTTTGCAGTTATTTCTAAATAAATGACAATTTTGTCTTTATGCAGTAATGTTATTTGCAATATACTGTCATAATAATATATTTGATACTTAAGAAGTAAAAAACGATTTCAGAACAGTACAAAAAATAAGATGCATACCTTGCATAACAGTGGGTATCAAGATTAATAAAAAAATTATAATTATAATTAAAAAATGATAATATTAGTTTTAAAATCCAGACGACGTATGTCACGAGCTACGTCATCCTCCAGGAATATCATCAAACCCCAATTACTATCAACAATGGAATCTGTCAGACTGTTTTGCCCATCGGAAAAGGTCACAAGTGACACCAGGAGATCCTTGAAATCCTGGAGCTCATCTTTCCTAAATGATTAAAAAGACAATCCATTAGTCATAACAGAAGTTAAAATTGCTAAAAAATAATTAATTACACTTTTTTGCAGGTATTAGGTCGTAGACAACAAAGTATATAAACTAACGAGTATGTTACTAAAAGAAGACAACAAACCTTGCAAAAAAAAAGGTTTGTGGTTTCCTTTAGCTCACTTAATAACAAGCTTGTGTGTGTCACATATGCATATCACCAAAAAAAAGACCATCTATAAGTACCTCAAAAACCATGTCATTGAAAAGAAGAGAGGAACTTGGTTGCCTCTATCGGGATTTCACATGTGACACCAACCAACAACGACTAACAGAACATCCAGAAGAACCCACAAGGTCGAACGTTCTTCATGGATCTCACAAACTCACAAAAAAAAGCAATCAAAAACGGAGAAAAAACAATTCTAAACAACATTAAATTTACAATATTTAAAATATCAATAATCAATGAAGATAAATTAAAAGTGGACTTCATAAATTAATAAAAGCAATAATCAATTACAGTTTTGTGCGGGTGTGAGGTATCAGAAAACTAAGTGCACCAACACCAACAAACCTGACATAATAAGAAGAGAGCAGATCTTATAAAATAGTAGTTCTTGATTGCCTTTAGTTCACTTAATACGAAGCTTGTGTGTTTCACATATACATATTACCAAAAAAGGTCATCCAGAAGTACCTCAAAACCCCAGCATCGAAAGAAGAGAGGAACTTGGTTGCCTTTATCATGATTTCACATGTGTCACCAACCAACAGGGACAAAACAGATCATCCAGAAGTACCTCAAAAACCTCAGTATCAAAGAGAAAAGAGGGACTTGGTTGCCTTTATCAAGATTTCACATGTGACATCAACTAATAGGGACTACTAGGCCATTCAAAAGAGCTCACAAGGTCGGACGTCTCATGGACCTCACAACCCCACAAAAAAAGAACGAAGAATTGAAAAAGTAGAAAAATAATTACATACAACATGGAACTTACAATATCTAAAATATCAATAATACAAGTGACATATAGTAAACTTAGACTTTATGAAATAAACAAAAGTCATCCAATCAATATCCAACAATGGCGTCTGTAATGTGCTCTCAAATTAGTCATTTTCATGACACCTTCGCCTTCCTGGGTGTAACCTTCTTGTGATTCCACTTCTAGTTGTGGTACAGAATGTCCTGCGTGATAATCAAAAGTTTCCGGTGGGAACTGTAAATGGCTTCGTCAGTCATGCTAAAGTTTACATCAGGCCAAGAATGATGTCATCGAATATAGTTGTGGAGCACAATCGTGACCACTACAATCTGCACTTGCTTTGGAAATGAATATGTCGGTATATCACATAATATGACACATCTCTTTTTCTACACTCCAAACGCTCTTTCAATTATGCAGTGTAAAGAGGAGTGCATTTTTTTAAACATTTCCTTCTTGTCATGAGCAACACCGCTGGATCTTTGAAATAAAAAATGTGATATTAAAAAATGGCTTCATATACCCCCTCTATAATTAATATCGAGCATCAACCAAGTAATATATAATTTTCCTAAATATCATGATTAGTAATAAACTAAAGAAAACTAAATGTGGATGATATCCTTACAAACCTAGAGGTGGGTGTGGGAAAGCCGTCTTTGATTTCTTATCACAAAAGCAAAAATACAATTATTATGTGGATTGCCTTCCCAACCAGCCATCACAAAAAGTAAAACACATGTTGAAGTCATGTATGACCATCACATTTTGGGTGGGTGATCCACATCGTCCAATGTATGCGACCTTCTCAGTATTGGATACTCGTACATCCCTGGGGTTCCATCAATAGCTCCAATACAGTTCTGTTAGATAAAGAAAGTTGTGATAGTAACACAAGATGTTTTAACGTCTGAATAGAATATGTTAAAAAAATTACCTTAAAAAATTACATATACGGCGAGTCATTTGCAATCTTCATTGAAGTGGTCTCGAATGTTGCATCCTCTGGCTTAATAATCTTTGCCGACAAACTGACAAGAGTTTTCAGACCTACTATGAAATATTTGTTAATTGTCTCCGATAAATGCTGAGATCACTCTATTACTCCTCTCATTGATTCATTTTGTGATAAAATTTAAAGAGTTATTGCTAACATTTCTCTTGATGTCATTCTTGCGGAGCATTGGAGTTCATGATGTCTATGTAGTTCATCGAGCAGATCCATAAATATAGGTTTTATCATACAGAATATGTTACAGAATCTTCTTGGGTTTCATTGTAGTAGCTCTCCAACCCATTTATCACCAATACAGGTTGATGTCTTGCAGGGAGTTCGATCAACGTATGAGTTGTAGTATTTGTACAGCAAAACTACCGTCACCGCAATCTTTCTTCCCAGGCTCTCTCACTGTGAATCCATGTTAAAGGAGTGCTCTGTTCAGGTAATAAGTGTGCATCAAACAATGTTAAATAAATATTTTAAATATGAAGATAGAGTATAATGAGCAAAAAGAAAATAAACACATAATAACATATAAATTGTTCGTGCTATAAGGAATAGCATCCAAATCAAATAACCAAAGAAACAAACAAAAAGAAAAAACCAAAGCCACTAACTAATAACTCAACAAAATCAATTGTCCATAAAAAATATAAATAATTAATGAACCGACCTGCAATTACGCAGTTATTTAACTTGACCCGATTTCTTTAGGTAGTTAGTGTGCAAAATGAATATGATATAGAATTTAGAATTGATTTATATTTCACAAACTAGTGGTTCTACGTAAGTATACTTATCGTTTCAAGTAATATATGACTTTCTTTAAAACCCCAATATCAATACTACATAGAAGTGAGGTGAGAAATCCCTTAGGATAAGTTCTAATCTACTACTATCAAGTTTTTGTTTGGAATTTTCTGAAAGTTTGGTTTTCCTAAATTTACTTAATTACTATAAACCTAAAGTTAAATAAATTAAACAAAAGTCAAATATAAAGAGAATGGTTAAATTTTGAAAAGTTCTTATATAATAAAAATTACTTTGCCCTTGCAATGAGAATCAGTGTAGGAATTGAATGTTTAAAGGATAAAATGTGATTTTGTGATAAATAGAAGCATACATATTATTTACCCTCTCCCGAGTGCATAAAGAACATTGGTTAATCTAAAGTTAAGTTTCTGATTATATGGTTGTTCTGAGTAGCTTCTAGTCTCTCACTCCAGATTACCCACTATGTCATCTCTATAGAACCAACCAGGGACTTAAGTTCTGAACTAAGACCAAATTGATAAAGGTTCTAGCTTATCACTCTATAATCATTAATTGTACGTCTATCAAAATTTATCTCCCTATTTATTTGCACTCCCCCTTGGACGTGGCATCCCCTTCATCCAAAGTTTAGTGTGGTACTCACTAGTTGAGTGAAATCATAGCCATCCTAGGTCATTATGTTTCACAATAGATTTTAACATTATAAGTGATCAGTTTGCAAAGTAAATTAAAAACCTGTGAAAATATCATCACAATTTTAGAATAAAAGAAATCTTTAAACCATTATAATCCCACGCATGATTAAATCTCATCACAAAAGGGAGTAAGGAAAACTACTCATTAAGCATGGAGAAAACACACTAGAAAACTTAGTTTAAATCAAAGCAAATTCACTAGAAAAGTGTTTACAACAATTATAAGGTAATGAAAAATACAATACTAAGTTTTTTCCTTTAAAAGAAAGATGAAAATCCCTCCAACGAAGTCTTCTGCTAATCCACACAAAGTTCATATAATTCATTTCAAGTATCTCTCAAAATCTCTCACCAATCTCTCCAAAAAAGATAGAAATCAACATCTCCTATCCAATATATGACCTCTGGACGTTCTTGGAAGTTCTGAGAATTTGAAATGCCAAAATGTGCCTTCCTAAGTGCCAAAAGGTGCTTAAAACCTCATTGGGGCATTTAGAACCCGTCCATAACTGTTTTTGGCACCTAGGTGACACCCTGGTGGCAACACCCCCATTTCGCTCCATTTTGCCCTATTTTAGCTCCAAACCGCTCAAAGTGTTATACCTACAGGATAAACATGAAGATAACATTTCCTTAAAATGTAATTTCATTCAAAAATATGTGATAAATGTAAATGAGATTGAGCATAAAAAACATCAAAATGCGTCAAGTCAGAATTTTCTTCATTGCTCAATTTGACTCCAAATTGCACCATTTTTGCTCTAATTAAACATGAAATTAAACCTCTTTGGGGCATTCAAAAAACTCTTGTACCTGGAACAAAAAACATGCAAAATACCTTCCTTTAAAGAACATTATTATTAAAAATGACATAAACTGTAAATAAAAAGTAGGGAACTGTTAGGTGTGTCAATACTCATAAACTTAAATGTTACTTATCCTTAAGTAACACTACAACTTTAAAAACTATGTTTGTTGATTTGAGGTAGTTGGTTTTAGTAGAATCGACTATAATTTTGTCTCAGAAATGTTATAGTGTAACTTTCGTGAAATTCTAGCAAATCAACCTAGCACTAGGGTGTAAGACTATCTCATATTTAATTCAAAAGTTATTGAAAGTTGTCAAACTAAAGATTCTTAGAAAGTCTAAAAATAGAATTTAAGCACCCTATATATACCAATTTGACCAATACTTTTTTGAAATAAGAATAAGCTTAGGATTGATTTTAAGTATTTTCATTTAAATAATTCAAGTGAAACCAATTTTTGATTAAACATTCATTCTTCTCCTCACTTTTTATATTTTTTTTACTTTTTATTTATTTTATTTTTTTTAATTTTAGGATCATTTTCAATCCTTTCTTTTCTTTTTCATGTGGGGATTACTATATCTGAATATCATTTAATAATTTTGAATTTCACTATCCTCTTTCTAAAGTTCAAAACTTTCCCTCACTTTTTAAAAGTGTAAGTATTAGTTTGAAAATGTTTCAATAAAGTTTCAATTCTCATAAAGTACAAATCTAAGAATCTTAGTTTTTCAAATATTCAACTCCTTTCTACCATAAATAACAAAATCATTTTCCTATTGTTTTCTATAAAATAATTTAACTCTAGAACAGTTTCATCACATAGAATCCTAAGTAAGTTTTTTCTAACATTCCTAAAATCTAAGTTATAATAACCCAAAGAAAACACCACATACCACAAGTCATTTTAAAAGTGATATCAAATTAAATACAGACTACATATGACAAATAAAGTTTAACTTTGAAATTTTTTTTCTTTCTTCCCCCAAACTTGAATTTTTAAATAATTTTCAATCAATTCCATAAAATGTAGCATGAAGAAAAGTAAAAGCTAAATCTACCAGCTACTACAACATCCCATCAAATTCATATACATGCATAATCAAAATAGAATGATTGTCGAAGAAAGTAAATTTAGCCTAAAACATACTTTCAATAATATTAAACTAAAAGGAAGTATACTGACTTTGAAATTCATTTTTCTTTCTTTCCCCAAACTTAATTTTTAACATGTATAACATTTAATACACAGAATATAAGCAGGAAGAAAAATCACAAACTAGAAGTACAATCTACGACAGATATCTATCAAAACATTTGCAAATATACTTAGGACAGAATAATGTGCAGTAGAAAATAAATCTAAACTAAACATGTTGGAATAAATTTGACTAAACAAAAGTCTAACTAGCATAACAGGTATCAACATAGGAATATATTTAAATGTTCCCCAAGTCCTCTATATTGTTGATACACAAACACAAACACAAACACAAACACACTTGATAAATGAGGTTAATTCATCTCTTAACTCATCACATTTAACTACCTTACATCTAATTTCTAATGGAATCACTACACTGATATATTAAGTGCCTTTCATAAATTTTATATGGTTATCCTCATGGACAAGATTATCCCTGTTATGTTGGGTCACAAACATCAACCTCAGGCATTGTTTTATCCCATTAATTAAACACCTTTAATAGGTATAAGGATTGTGTAAGATCATCCACATGTTGCTTATCAAGTAGGTTCATGACCCTAACGAATGAAAACATGGTCAGAGAAAGTAAGTAACAAAATTTAGATGGAGCCATCACTATCCAGATATCGAGATGTCTCCTGTAAAACTCAAGTCCAGTTGAGACTTGAGTCATAGTGGACTCGTTAATCCAATTACTATAAGAAAACATATAGAAGACCAGCCATAATAAGAAGTTAAGGAATCATCTCTTTCATGATACAAAAAGATCAAATCAATCCACAAACAATATAAACAACCACTGAGATCAATCAAACTGATCAATCCATACTAAAGCAAACATTACAAATCTCAAACAATCTAAATCAAATCACACTGATAACTATGGGTTGCCTCCCATAAAGCACTTGTTTTAATGTTGCTAGCCCAACAAAGAGTTCCTCCTAGATCTAAATTCCATTTAAGTAATCCTTAACCAATCACCCAATCTTTTTCGGATTCTAGGATTCCTTCTAAATCCTAAAAGTTTAGATTTTCTTTCTACTTTTCCTTTCTAGATGGAATCAGATTATTTTTTCTCATGTTTCTTTCTAGATCCAATATTCTTCCAATGATTTTATTAATTTTCATATTAATATCATCCTTAAAATTTATAAGAAATGGATCTCTATATCATAATTCAAGATCTCCTAAATTTTAGATTGAATTCTCTCTATATGAGATCAAATTCTACTATATTACTCTTCTGTTTCAAGTTATCTTCTAATTCTTCCCATTGGGGTTGAAGAAATGGTGGAGGTGGTTTTACTATATCTATCTTTATTGATAATATAGGTTTTTCTAATTCCTTAGTAATTTCTTCCATTAGTCTTTCAAATTTTTTTTTCCTATTTTCTTAACTCAGTGTTTATTTAATTCATATCTTCCAATTTTCTTCATCTTCTTAATTAGATAGCTTGATCTTGCCCATCATTATTCTCCTTAAGGTTTATCTTAAGGTCACTAGGTAAAATCTCTAGAAGGTAACTGTTAATTGAATTAATAATCTGCTCTAGTAGGTTTTCTATATTCCTTATTGCGACCCCTTGACTTTCCAACTGACTCTCCATTTGAATAACAATCTCTTCAAATAATTCCTTTTACTCAACTGAATCTCCATCTGCAACCTGAGAAGTTAAAATAGTAAGCTTATATTTTTAAAAGTTTTAGAAAGGTTTTTTTTAATTATTTTGGAAAATTTTTTATTTTTGGCAAGTTTTAAGTTTTCAAAAGATTTTCTTTGAAAAAAAATTATTTTTGAAAAATTTTTATAGAGGTTTTATTTTTTGACAAGTTTTAAGTTTTCAAAATGGTTTTGGTTGTCTTATTTTTTTTCCTTAAAAGAAAGAGATTTTATTTATTGAGAATTCAAAATTTCTTTTTAAAAGACTTCAATTTAAAATGATAAGTTTATAACAGATATTATAAATTAGAACTTATATGAACTTATTTTATCCATCTCTCTTTATAGTGCTTTCTTTTTTTTTGCTTTATAAAAATAGTCATGTTGGAGCTCATTTAAATTTATGTAAACATGATAAAATTCATCCATCTAGGGTTCATTTAAAATTATGTATATTTTTATAAAACTAGTTTTTTTGAAAATTTTGTTCCATTATTGTCGGTCGCCATACGGCCGAGTGCAGTTTAATTTAGTGTAATATAATATTTAGAAATTAAGTATTTTAATTTAAAAAAAATGGGGTAAAACTTATCCCATTGATTCCTACAGTTTGGATAATCGAGCTAACCAAAAGTAATGTACCACCCTGAAAGGTAATACATTACTTTATAATAAGCTCAATTAAATAAACTATAGAAACAAATGACTTTCGTTTGATCTGCAAGTTTGCATGATGATCGACAGATTCCTCTATTCGATATGGGGGTCAAATAAGGTTTATTTTAAGTCTGGGTTCTTTTAAGTTCCCTATAAGGGCAAGCCTCTATAGTTAATTACATCTTAATCAAACAGATCACTTAAGAAAACTGTCGATAAAAATCAGGAATCTTTTGTTTTCATAAGTTCAAAATGAAGGGTTTTCAATGAACTTGATTGTGAAATTTTTAATAAGGATTGGTTCAAAGGTGAAAGATTTTGTTTTAAGAATCAAATGAAGAAACGTAGGGGAGATTAAAGGTCCAGAATAGGTTCTTGGTAATCCCCCATACTATCATAATGTTTGGCTCAATTTAAGATGATATTAATTTAATTTAACTCTTGCTAGTTTTATAAATTACGCTTAGATTTGTGTAACAATTATTTACACAAAAAGCTTAGAAATATATGAGGTTTTGCGTCGAGTGACTACCTCTGAATCCTAAAACAAGTTAGCACATGCTGCATATCAGGACTATGCAGGAGCCTAAAAATAGAGAGATTTTATATCACAAAAGACAGCCTCAGAATCTTAAGGATTATTATCCAAACTAAAAAGATATCTTGAACGAGCTGCCCACGAAGCCTGCTCCAAGTTCCACATTGAAACGTCTTCAGGTCTTCAAGTCCTCCAGTCTTTATTTGTTTAGATAATTTTATAATGAATTAATTAAAGGGCAGTGAAGGTATAGTTCAAGCCTAAGCCAATGCTAAGTTCACTTAAGCTAAGTAGTTCCCTAGTGTTATGATTTCTAGGGTCTTCCTAATCTAAGAACCTTTTATCCCTTCATTATTTGTCCTTAACACATGCATTCTATGTTTGATGAAAGCAGTAAAAGAACATGCATTAAGATACATAAATCAATAAGTAGAGTGAATAAAGAAACAATATTTTATCAAGTTTTTGTTAAATTTTAACTATTTAATTAGTGGTAATCAAGTCAAGATGTCTATGGCTCCATCGTCCTGGGTCACCAGATGCCCTAGTTTACTTAGTCTGAAAGGTGGTTGCCCACCAGGACCAAAAGATTCTTGTCAACATCCATAGAATGCATCGTCCAAGGAATTTTCGTGAACTAGAACAAAAAGGGGTTTAAGTTGCGTTATGTGATCTTTGTGATTAAGATTTGATTAATTCTTGAATTACTTTATCAATTTTAGGGTTGAAATGTTTTAGGTTGTTTACATATTATTGGATAATTTTAAGTGTTTTATTTTAGTTATTTTTGTTCACTTGTTATTACTTATGTGAAGTTGACAACTTCAAAGCTGACTTAACCTCAAAGCCATGTTTTAAAACATTGTGGCATTTGGTTTTGTTTAAATTTAAGTTTTAATATGTTTTATGTAAATTTTACCCCTCCCAATGTGTTTTATTTTATTTCTTAATTATTGTTCAAGTTGAGGAGTTTAAGTTTAACTTAAGTTTAAGGTTATACCTAAAAGGTTCTTCTATGCTCAACCTATGGGTTAGGTTCTAACATAAGGTTTAGGGTTAGTTTAGCTTAAGGCTAAGCTATGATTCAAGTTTGTTTAGTCTAAAGATCAAGGTTAACTAACCTAAGGTTTAGGTTAACTAATCTTATTGGTTTATGGTTAACTAACCTAAGGTTTAGGTTAATTAATCCTATTGGTTTAGGGTTAACTAACATAAGGTTTAGGTTAACTGATCCTATTGATTTAGAGTTAACTAACATAAGGTTTAGGCTTGTCTAATCTTATGGATTAGAGTTAACTAACCTAAGGTTTATGTTAACTAATCATGTTGGTTTATGGTTAACTAACCTAAGGTTTAAGTTAATTAATCTTATTAGTTTAGGGTTAACTAACCTAGGGTTTAAGTCAATTAATCATATTTTTCTAACCTAATGTTTAGGTTAATTAATCCTATTGGTTTAGGTTTAATTAACATAGAGTTTAGGTTAACTAATCCTATTGGTTTAGGGTTAACTAACCTAATGTTTAAGTTAACTAATCCTATTGGTTTAGGGTTAACTAACCTAACGTTCAGGTTAACTAATCCTATTGGTTTAGGGTTAACTAACCTAATATTCAGGCTTAGCTAATCCTATCGATTTGGTTGCTAACTAATGTAACCTTGAAGTTAACTAACCAAGTATTGGGTTTAAATTGGGTTGATCTAAGGGGATGAATTCAGATCAGTCCCACTAATGCTAGGAGACCGACATGAACCTTAAATAGACTAGACTAGGTTTAGCTTGAACTTGGGTTAGGCTAACCTAACCTAACTCAAACATGCTCCCCTAATTAGTGAATTATGATTAGTAAAATGGTGTTAAATATGGCTTTAAGGTTTTCAAGATCTGTTTAAATTCAAAGAACAAAATCAAGGGGAATTTGGAAATTTCACATTTCTTATTTCTCTTAACTATTTAAAATGACCTGTTTCGCTAAAAAAAAGAAATCTCCCTATAGAGAGATCAAAATGACTTCGAAAAATCAAAGAAGATTTTTTCCAAGTCATTTAATATCTCTATCAAATTTCATATTTTTTCCCATTTATATTTTAATTTTTATGATTTAAATACTCTAGAACTTTAAAAATTAATTTATAAAATATTTCCTTAATGAAAAATCGTGATTTCAATTTTGAAAAATTCTCCTCATTTTTCTTAGTTCATAACATCTTTTGGTTTATTTTATTGAGTTTTCTAAAAAAAGTTATGCAATTTTGAATTTTGGTTAAAATTTCTTGAATAAAAAAAAAGAAAAATTGCTATAGTATTCCTCCCCATTCACGCGACGTCGAAACCTGCGAAGGAGAACCGATGGCTGAAACTTCCCGGAGCCCGTTCTCCTCCGATTCTCAACTAAATTTCGCGTTCTTGGGTTCGTTTTGTTCAACACAAAGAGTAGATCACATCCATTTGGATACTTAGGTGTTTTCTGATCTAATTTTCAATCTGGAAGGCATGAAAGCTTTGGATCATCGTTTCAATTTAAGAGATATACTTGAGCCTAAGTGGTTTGTCCTTAATTATGTTTGAATAAACAAGCCTTCTTGAGCTTATCCAACTCCCCGTGGCGTCGGTTTGATGTTGTTTTTACGTTGGATAGAAAGTTCGCGAGAGTTGACTTGACCTCGCTTGGAGAAGGCGTTAGCAATTGCCAAAATGGGGAAAATAATTGATCTTGCTTCCTAAGGATCTAAGAAGGCTAATTTTGAATTTTAGTTATAATTTTTTGAATAAAAAAAAAGAAAAATTGCTACAGTATTCATCCTCCCTCACGCGACGCCGAAAACTGTGAAGGAGAACCGACGACCGAAACTTCCCGGAGTCCGTTCTCAGCCGATTCTCAACAAAATTTTTGTGTCCTTGGGCTCGTTTTATTCAGCACAAAGAGTAGATCACATCCATTCAAATACTTAGAAGTTTTATGATCTGATTTTTGATCTGGAAGGGATGAAAGCGCGAGATCATCGTTTCAATTTAAGAGATATACTTGAGCCCAAGAGGTTTGTCCTTAATTAGGTTTGAATAAGCAAGCCTTCTTGAGCTTATCCAACTCCCTGTGGAGTTGGTTTGATGTTGTTTTTACGTCGGATTGGAAGTTCACGGGAGTTGACTTGACCTCGCTTGGAGAAGGCATTAGCAACCGCCAAAAAGATGGAAAATAATTGATCTGGCTTCCTAAGGACCTAAGAAGACTAATATAACAATTTGGGTGAGTTTTAAAAGAGGTTTCATACAAAATTGAAAGGTGGTCGTGAGCTTTAGAGGGGTTTTCCGGCGGTGGCGGTGGTGTTGGTTGGGTTGTTCAGACCAAGGGCTACAAATTTTGTTAAAGATGCAGAAGGTTTGGGAGGCTCTATGGAAAGTTAGCTCGACTTCTGATTTTCAGGTGACGTTGGCGGTTTCCGGCGAGGGAGGAGGTGGGGGGCTGCTGCTATGAAACATGAAGGAGAAAAAAGTGGAGGGAGGTAGTTTAAGAATCTAGTCGTGTCATATAGGGGAGAGAGGGTTAGAGAGATTATTATTATTATTATATTATTATTTTTATCTTTCAGCCAAGAGAGAGAGAGAGAGACAAAGGGAGATTAGGCTGCATGCGTGAGTCCAATATGATATATATATATATATATATATATATATATATATATATATATATATATATATATATATATATATATATATATATATATATATATATATATATATAATTGTTGCATGCGTGAGTTGAAATTGACTAGGATTATAGGATTTATTTTAATTTTTTTATTTCTTTTATATAATAATAATAATATTATTATTATTATTTAAATCTCTCCACGCATTTTTGGTCAAACGTGTCATCACGTTAAATGAACGTCCTCCCTAGGTGAAATCAATGTTCCAGACACGGTCACACGGTCCATTTCGTCATCCGGGGTCGTTCGGACTATTTTTTCTGCAATCAGGTCAAAAATGTGTTAAATTTAATTTTCATCAATTTTTTTGTTCGCGATCGATCGTTTTGGAAATTGATCATGGTTCAATTAAATTGATTTGAATTCATTTGAAATGGGATCTAGATATGTTGAATTTGAAATTAATGTATTTGATTGGTTATGAAGCTCAATTTGATGATTTTAGTCAAAATGGGTGAATTTGGTCAAATTGGACCCAATGGATGACCAAGAATTGATTTTAGGGGTGTTTGAAATAATTTTGGGACCAATGTGTCATTTTGGTAATTTTGACAAATTTCGGTCAAAGTGGTTAAAATGTTGATTTCAAGGCTCAAGGTGGTTCAGGAAGAAATTTGGAGTCAAACGACAGTATCCGGGGTCATTTTCGATCAATGTGAAAGGTTTTATGATCCCCGAAACATTTTTTAAGTATTTATTATTTTGATGTCGAGGTGCCGTAAAGTTGTCTGAAACTATGACAATATTACATTCAAAATTCTCAGGAAGACATAAGGAATGATTTGGTGTGATTTTTAGGACTTATCGGTGACTCTGGGAGATTTTGGAAAATTGGGTATTTGGTGGTCCAGAGGTATTTTGGTAATTTTTGGGAAAATTGGGTATTTTTGCAATTTTTGAGTTTCAAATGTTCTAAATAATAATATCAAATGATATGAAGTGGATTTTGTGATTCAATGACAGTTTTGAGAAATTTTGAAGAATTAAAATATTCAAGTGGTGTATTTTAGAGGAAACTGTGTTCAAATAATTTTGGTCAGCCGCATGGGTGTAATGATTGTAATATTGTGACACAAAAATGCAATGCTTATGATGATCATGGGGATTATGACTGATAATGCAATGTATTGAAGTCCAAAAAGTTGTAGAATAGTGCAAGGTTTTCCTATGGTCCAAAGGTCCTATAGTAATTCTCATCAGGGTTCCCTTATGTAATCTCTAATCTTTGTATTAAAGATTATTGATCACATATAGAACCAACATAGAAAATAGAGATTTGGTTGAAATGTCTAAGGAGAAGATGGGTACCATTTCTAAGATGCTAAGATAGTCATTAGGAAAGTTCTAAGGCTAGATTTTAGTCACTGAAGGAAAGACCCAAAACCCTCACCCAAAAGTGAGGTCAACAATTATATAAATTAATGGCACTTAAGTACAACTCAAGTACATAGACTTTGCAAATCGCTCCCAATATATTTAGCTTATGGAATCATCATTTCCACGATATAAGCATAATTCCTGTGTTTTGTTATCTTGAGCATACTCATTAAATCCATAAAATCACAACTTTCTTGCATGAGCATAAACTCAATCATGCAAATTTGCATGAGAGACATAAACTGATATATATATATATATATATATATATATATATATATATATATATATATATATATATATATATATATATATATATAATGGAAACATGCACTAACACATGAAAATTTAGCAAGAAAGACATAAAGCCACAAACATAAATATTTGGCATGGACACATATACTAGCACATAGAAATTTAGCATGGAAAACATAAAACCACAAGCATGGATATTTGACATAGAAACATACTCTAACACATGGAAGTTCAACATGGAAAACATAAAGTCACAAGCATGAAAATTTAGCATGGAAACAAATACTACCACATGAGAATTTAGCATGGAAGTCATAAATCACAAGCATGTATATTTGGCATGAAACAAACACTAACACATGGAAATTTATCAGGGATGACATAAAATCACATGAAGATTTGCTACTTGCATGGACCATAAGCACATTCACATGATTTTTATGAATGCTAACATAAGCCACATGGATTCAGATGGAGTAAACCTAAGCCATAAGGGTTTGCATGAAAAAACCTAATCCACATTAATTTGCATGAAATAAACTTATGCCAAATGGATTTGCGTAGAATAAGCCCAAGTTGCATGGATTTGCATACCAAAAAAAACTAACACATGAAAGACTTGCAGGAAACAATGCCAACAGATGAAAGTTTGCATGAACAATACACCCACATGAAATATTACATGAACAATACCACCACATGAAATTTTGTCTTGCTTTCTCTTTTATTATTATTATTATTATTTTTAGAGAGGTGTTTTTCTTGACTAATCTAATAGTGAGGACCAGAGTGATGGTTTAGGCTTGGGTTCAGCTCGATTGGGATGAGGAAGGTGGAGAGGAAGATGGATGGGGTGAGTGTTTGGTTGGGGTGAGAAAATAGATAATACGAGTGAGTAGTGCTCGACCATTGTGAGAAATAAGGGAAAGGGGGTTTTTCCATATTGAGAAAAGAGAAAGGGAGAAAGTATGATTAGGCTAATGGTGAGAAAAGAGGAAACAATGAGAGTAGCGTTCGACCATGATGAGAAAAATTGGAACGGAATGGGGTTAGGGTCAATCATGGTGAGAAAGAAGGGAGAGAGATGGGGTTACAGTCAGTCATTGTAAGAAAAAAGGGAGAGACATGAGGTTAGGGTTGGTCGAGACAAGAAAAAAGGAAGAGAGTAAGGTTTGACCATTATGAGAAAAGAGTGAAAGAGAGAGAGAGAGAGAGCAAGGTTTGGCCATGGTGTGAAAAGAGGGAACAAAAAGGGTTTAAAGTCAGTCATGGTGAGAAAAGAGGGAAAGGGATGGTGTTAGGGTCGTTATTCATAGAGAGAAAAAAAGAAAAATATGAAAGCCACCATAATTCCAAAGTTAAAAGCATGCAAAAAAGGAAACAAAGGGAATGAATGGAATGATTTATACCTTTGCATTCCTTGTTGGCCTTGCTTGGTAGATGAATTACCCTTGCCTTGGTGTAAAGAGAGGGCTCTTGGTTTTGAGGAGGAGAAGGAGAGGAGGAGAGAGAAGTTTGTGGAAGGAAGAAGAAGAGAAGAAGAGAAGTGGTTTTCACAAAGAGAAATGAGAGGAAAATAGTTGAAGTGCTTGACCAAGAGGGAGAATGAGAGCATGGAGGGCTCAGTTTGGATGAGGGGGGTTTAAGTGGGAGAGTTTTTGGAGGGAGGAGTAAAGGGTAAAAGAGAGGACATTTTTAAATTTTGGAGGGAGGGAAAAATTGAATTTGAGGGTGGTTATGACGGTTATGGCCATAATGAAAAGTATATTTCATTTGAAAGAGAAAAATAAAATGAATTCAATAGTGTAATTGATTTTTGATGAAGTGGCCTTAAGCTCAAGATATTTTAATTTAAAGTAGGTAGGTGGTTATGAGTGGTTGGGGGTGATTATGACCAAAATTTTGACCTTAGCTCACTTAGTAAAGAAAAATAAAAGGAATTCAAAAGTGCAATTGATCTTGGTCAAAATGGGCAACATCTCAAGATATTTTAGGTAAACTCTATCATAGGAGAGAATTTTGTGGCTTTTGAGTGAGAGTTTTTAGTGAGTTTTAATATATTATATTAAGTTTATTTACCTCACATTTACTTTGGTTGAAGTTTGGTTTTGATTTGAGTTCATTTTGAGTTAATTATTAGGATTTATTTTTTATTATCAAAACTATTGCCAAAATTATTAAAGGCTTAACGAGCCCCCAAAAGAAGTTAGATTTGATCATGAAGTAGTCATTTGAAAGATTTCAACGATTCAAACACACTCTTGTTGTTTGTTTTGAAATATAATGATTCGTTGGAAACTTATTTATGTAGGACCATTTTTCATGCATAAAATCTAAAAAGACAAAATTTAATGTAAAAAGTATATCTAATGATCATCAAATTAGTTTAAATGCTTCTCATATGTCATTGTGAACATCATGCAACTTACATAATATAATTCTGATCATCAAAATAATATTTAAAGAAAATAATAATTTCAGGTTGTCTGTAGTACTTTTCAAGCATAAAAAATTGAAGTGAAATTTTTTACATAAAAATTGTGTTATAAATCATCAAACTTGTTTACATGGTCATTATATGTGATAATAAACATCATACAACTTTCAAAATGTAATCTCAAGCCCAACAATGATCTGTAGGGAAAATGATAATTTCGGTGTGTATGTTGGTTAAAGTTAAAATTTAGGTCAATTTTAGGATTTAGCTGAAGTTGGTTGAATTTGATTCTATTTTAATTTGATTCACTTTGATTTTTGTTTAAAAAGATTTATTTTAGGGTTCAGCTTAAGTTTCAACTTAAGTAAGGTTCAAGTTATAGATTCTTTGAGCTTAATTCAGTCATCAAGTGACACTGAGAGGGATGTTCTATGCCATGATGAAACTAGATATAAGCTGAGGAAATGTTGACCGAAAAATGAGAATAATAGGGTGGATCATCTTAACCCAATAGGTAGCTCACCCTCAATGAGGAGGGCTTACAAGGTGACTACAAGTCAACAAAGGAGTATAAAATAAGCCTAAAGGGGTTAGCCAATAGCAGATAGAAAAATTCTTAAACAGGTAGAAATAGATCAGCCAGGATTCCATCTAGTGTCCCAATCTATCAAGACTCCAAGTTTGCTCGGTCAGTAAGGTATTCGACAAAACTCAAGCAAGAACCACTTCTCATATAATATTAGGATATTAAGAAACATTAGCATATACTTTAACACTTGAAAATATTAATTATTTTTGTTTATTAATTATGATAAACTATTCCTTTTAATATAATATTAGTAAATTCAACTAATCAAGCACACATTTTAATGCAAGTTGAGATTATTTTTTATGCCATATGCATATCAAGGGATCGCCTCAATCATCCCTTTGAATAGTTAAGATATGTCTCAAAGTTGTGGCTATTGTCAATTTAGCACCACTATGATACGTCTCTGTGTATTAATAATAGACTTTCTACAAAAAGGAAAGAGTCAAGGTGCTATTCCTATGATGCTAGAATGTTTTTCTCTCACCATGCCCAACCCTATCAAGAGTGACACCCTGACACCGATATCATTGACACTAAGGTGTTATCCTATCTATGTATAGGCTTATTTCTCTCGAGGGTAGCACAATATTGATGTCCTCATAAACACGACACTATGCTCTATAGCTTGAGAGTAGATTATGTAGGGCCACAATATCAACGCCAGTGCCAAGGTGCTTTGCCCTCTGTCTTGAGGTTTTATTTATTTATATCCATAATGTTTCATTGCTCATGATCAGTTCCATGAAACTTTATTCTCTATATAGAGCATGTACTTTTTTAGTAGCCATAGCTTTGTAATGCTAATAGCAAGTGTCGTGACACCATCTTCCCTATCCTTATATGTTCAACGCTGTGGAATGGAGCACTGTATTGCCATAATGTAGATTCATGACACTATCATTTATTTCTAACACATGCTACCTACGAGGACTCTAGAAACGAATCCAATCCCCAAAAAAATGGATGAACCCAATATAGGAAGGGTTAACGGGCAAATACAATTGTATTTATAGTTTGGTTGTACATGATCTAACTTGCTTATTCTATAATAACTTAGCATCTAAGCCGAGAACTTACGGTGACTTCAATAATGACCAATCTAGATTTGGCGAACTGTCAGCTCTACCTTGGTGAACCGTCAAATTGACTTGGGACAACTGACTAGTAATTGACCCCCATCATATTACAACCTTTTATATAGATTTATGGAATATGATCTGTCTTGTATTACTTCTTAAATCAAGTCATCCCAACATTAATGTCCTAAACATAATTTACTTGAGATTTATTGTCAAGCTCCCTTCCATACCGCCAAAGTGGAAACCCTCAATTATACATAGGAGCTCAAATGTCTAAAAAGATGTTCCTTTTTTTATTTTTGCCAAAAAGAGGACTTTCATTTTTGCCCTTTGATACCTGATCCCAACTGTTTATATGCAACAGTATAACAATGTATGCAATTATATCCCGACTGTTTATATGCAACAATATAATAATGTATGCAATTATATTCTCCACAGCTTCCATCAAATACTTTATTTTCTTATCATTTTAAAGAAAAATATATTGAAAAATACTCAGAATTCGTTGAGAAAACAAAACCGCATTTTATTTTAAAAGCTGAAATCATTGTCAAACCAACAAGAAGTCTCAATTAAAACCAAATGTAGTACAAAAAGATAAAAACTTATCTCAAATCCTCCACCAAACTCTTGAAGTTCCTTTGAATCTCTTCTCTTCTTACAACACTCTTAACTCTGAAAAACTAGAAACTAAAACTAAAATAAAGATATAAATTGGCGTCTTATAGTCTCTCTCAGAAATCACAACAAAGAAGAATCTAAAAGAAACACTTAGACTAGAAGCAGCCCTTGAGGAGACTAGAAGTAGCCCTTGAGAAGTCCTAAGCTTCTCTTTTTTTATAGTTTTCCAAGAGATGCCTTGATATCTCTTCAAAATGTGTCTAAATTTGATGTATTCTCCAAAGGATGTTTACTTTCACAAGTCTTTTAACCATATTTTTGTTTCTAGTGGTCATAACCACCCTCTTTAGCCAATAGGTGCCTCCTTTATCAAAATGAATTAACCCGTCAAGTAGCTGTCACTGACGCTTAAGCGTGGGGCCTCTAGTGCTTAGGCACGACCTTCTCTGTTTCATCGGCGCTTAAGCGCCGAATCTGACAATTAGACGTCAAAATACTTTTGCACCATTTTTGCATTTTTTGTCCATATTTTATCATTTTTCACCCATTTTACTATTTTTCACCTTTTTAGTTGTACCTGAAGAAAAAACACACAAATGTCTTCTATTAAAGCACAATATATCAAAAATAGGTATAAAAATGTGTATAAAAATACTATATATTTTAGTTGTATCAAAATCCCCCAAACTTAAAATGCTAGTTGTCCTCAAGTGATACTTCAATCTTTAAAAACCAAATAAGTATGATTATGTATATGAGTTTCTTTAGGAGGTTCTAAAATTTTGTTTTAGAAATATAGTAGTCTAATTTAGAAAAAAATTCTAGTGAGTGAGACCAACTTAAAGTTTAGAAATCCTTAAAGTGAAGAAGTATGACAAAGATGAGTTCCTATCTAATTCAGAAATATTTATAGATTTTCCAAATATAGAACTTAGGCATTTTATTTCCTTCACTTACAAAAATTTTATTAAGTATAATTTTACTTACTATATTATATCCTTAACCTTAAGAGTTTCTCAAGTCTTATACTTTAAAAAGATCAGATGTGGAACCAATTTTTGATTAGGCACTAATCCTCAAGCTTCTCCTCCCTTTTTTAACTTTTTATTTTCTTTTCTTTTTCTTTTTCTTTCTTTCTTTTTTTTTTTCTTTTTAGGCAAGGATTACTATATCGTGATAGACCTTTAATAATTTTGAATTCCACTCCTCCCTTCCTAAAGTAAAGAATTGATATTTTCTTTTACTTAAGAACATAATAATAGCTTATGAAAATTATTTTTAATAAAAGAAATTTAAGTTTCAAAAATAAAAGTCTAATCCTTCCACATTTTTCAAAAATATAATATCTCCTACTAAAGATAGTTACACAATATTTATCATTACATTTAAAAACTTTTAACTTTAAATTTTTCTACACACTTATAAAATTTTAACTAAATTTTCTTACTCATTTCTATAATCAAAATTTTACTTCCTTAATATAACTTCAGATACATAATCATTTTTCTTTTCAAATCAAATTCACTTGTAGCACATTTGAGAATAAATAAAATTCAAGTTTTGAAAATATTTTTCATCCCCCACAAACTTAATTTTTTAATAAGATTTAACATTTTAGCATCAAATATATATAAGTAGGAATGAAAATTAAAATACATGCTTACAAGAATTTTTACACCATATTGATACAAGTACAAACATTTAAAACATGAGTAAAATGATTTTTGATCAAAATTTTGTCATTTTAATTTTTATTTAACATGTAGAGATTCATAAGACTTCTAAGTATTGGGCAACAACATATAAGCAAACAAACACACTGACATAAAAGAAAAGACAGGGTAGCAATTTTTGAAATTGAAGTTAAAACTAAAGCTAGTAAGACTTTTAACTTTCCTAATACTCATAAATAAATTCAATACCAACTAACTAAAGCACACTACACATCTTACTTCACACAACTACTACCACAAAATCTAATCACAATACTAAAAATAAAACACAAAGCACAGTTATTACATTAACAATTAAACATAACACCTCAATACAACAAAAGAGCTACAACAACAACAACAAAAAGCACAAAATTAGAAATTTCACACAATACAATACTTCAAATTATTACAAATTTAAAACAACCTTAGTCCTCCTCCTCATCATCATTAGTGTCACCGCTATCCCAAAAACTTGCAGGCTCATAATCATGATATTTTGGATATGAAGGGAATTCCACTCCTTGGTTACCCCTAATGAAGCTCTCCAAATATGAACGATATTTCTCCTCATAATCACTATATCTTCTGACATATCCATCAATATGATCTTCAAAATTTTCTAAATTTTGTACCTTATATGTGGTAAAATTAATATTATCCATCATTCTTTTGAATAATTGATCCTGAGATTTAGTAGGCTAACCTTCGGATGTAGATGGTCTAAAATTTAGAAGCACCAGAGGTAGAAGCAACATACATTGCCATTCCATAACTCCGTGAAAATCCTCCTCTCCAGCCAAAAATAGAGTGCTCCAAATATGATTTCACATTCATACCAGAGGTAGCAACATTCCTTCTCAACTATCATATCTAACTTCTGCTTGCTCACACAAAGAAAAGATTAAGGAAGCAAATCCCAAACCTGCAGTAGTAGCAACAGTAGCAGAACTGATGATAGTCTGGTAGATAAGTGCCATAATGTTGATAGGCTTAATTGAATACAATAATTTAACGTTGCTCTCTCTCTGGTAAATTCACTGAGATGATTGGTAGGCAGTAGACGAGCTGAAATAAAATAATGCTACGCCTTTGAGGTGGCATTTAACTTTGAATTGGAAAAGTTGACTCACCTTTTATTTGTAATCTTCCAAAGTCTTCTTCCAACAGTCAAATATGAAATAATCTTGTCCAAATCCGTCTTAGTAGGACTATAGTTTGAATAAAAACACAAAGTATCGGGGGGCAACTGGTAAAACATGTTAATTACCTATGGAAAAATGGTACTGATTTTCCTCTAACCATAACTTGATCTTCTTCTGCCTTTGAGAGATTAGCATAAAACTCCCAAATTATCGAAATCACTGCTACAACAGAAAAACAATAGAATCATTCACACTGTCGACGAATAATTAAATCTTCAACAGATCCTCCAGGATTTTTAAAACATCGCTCATGTATAAGTTTTTGTGATTGCAGAGCATCACTATACCAATCTTAAGCATTTGAATTCACAAATTTACTCAAATTGAAATGAGACTTCCTTTTGCTCCTCTTCATTCTTGGTGCCATTTCTAAAAATTTTCAAAAATTCAAAAATAAATCCATGAATCAAGTCTAAACTACTAAACTCAACTTCTATAAGCTTAAACTACAATTTATAGGGTTTAGGGTTGTGGCGCTTAGGCACCAGTGCACAATTTTTGATATTTTTGATCCGAAGTAAAATGCACTATTAGCCTAAGTAAACCACCCCTAAATGGTCTTATAACACTTGAATAACTATTTTATTCAGGGTTTAATTCTCCTCTCTCTCAAAAGTCTCTAATATTACTAATTCAATTCGAAGTAAAAATAAAACAAATTTTTCACAAACAAACACTTATATTCATTCACAAACTATTACAAACAACATAAAACACATAATTCTCATTCTAAAGAGACTTGGATGTGAAAATTTCCTGAATACAAATACTGAACAAACTTACACAATAAAACACATAATCACATAAACATGGAAAACAAGACCTAACACTAACACATAAAACAACTCCTAACAAACAAATATTAGCGTTGAAATTAATTCCATTCTTCATTTATTGGAACAAATTCCTGTCTCTCATTAGTCTCTCCTTGGGAATTTGGAATATAGAGTTGATAAAACGGATGGTGGTGATGAGCTCTGATACAATCTTATTCAATCCATCCCTGCTTAAGATACATCGCCTTATACACTCCCTCTTTATAACTGGTATGGCTAAATTGCATTTTTAATTGCCATCAAATATGCTCTAAATGTGCACTAACTTCATTTACCTTTGCCTCAATTGAAGCCACGTAAGCCTCAATTTTGTTGATCTTTTTTGCTATTCCT
Organism: Phalaenopsis aphrodite; assembly: GCA_003013225.1. Taxonomy (NCBI): domain Eukaryota; kingdom Viridiplantae; phylum Streptophyta; class Magnoliopsida; order Asparagales; family Orchidaceae; genus Phalaenopsis; species Phalaenopsis aphrodite. Next base: position 407,067 of record NEWO01000271.1, read on the forward strand.
TCAATACTAATGACTAAGAAACCATTATACATCTCTCGTGCACTATGACTAATGAATTTCTTCCTCATGAGCTCTCCCTTTTTCTTCAAATCCACCTCCCATGAAGACATTATCTTTAAATCTCTCTTTCTTTTAGACTTTTAGGGTTAGAATTTAAATTATGGTGAAAATTCTTTATAAAACCCTTCTATTTATATTCCAAATCCCTTCATATAACTTCTAGACACGTCCTAAAACTTCCATGGCACATTCAAGTTAACCAATTCGCGGTTAGATTATCTAAAAATTAAAATTTGCACATGATTTTTATCGTCTGCGCTTAAATGCCAGTGCTTGATTTAACACCAGGCAACTTAAAGTTCAAATACTCATTGTAACATGTCTAAGTCACTTAATAAAGTCTTAAAATCATTACTAACTGTCGGCACTATTTTTGGTATGGGGTTCGCCCGTAAAAAACTGTCGGTCATCAGAATTACAATCTCGTTGCCTGCTTCAGAAGGACGTTAAAAAATTTTAGTTTTGAAAAAGATGAAGTCAAACTGACCCCATAATTTTCATAGTTTAAATGAAAGAGCGCTTTACCTCAAATCCTGTATCTATCCCTAAGGATGAACACAAGAATTGAGAGTGAGGCTCGATCAAATAAACCAAAGAAAGTTATGACATCCGTTTGGTCTGCGAAACCAATGTATTGGTCGACAAGATCCCCTATTTAATATAAGGAATTAAATAGGGTTTGTATTATGCTGGGTTCGGGAAAAGCTTCCTATAAGGGCAAGCCCCTATAGTTAATTACATCTTAGGTAACAGAAGTTACTTAAGAACACTCTCAATAAAATCAAGGAAAATTACATTAAAGGAATTCAAATGGTAAGGACACTTCAAAGATATCGGATTGAGAAGTATGAATGGGATCAGTTCAAATTTGGAACATTTTGTTTTGGAGTTCAAAGGAGGAAATACTAGAGGATGTCACAGATTCGAAGGAAAACTTCGGTGACTTCCCAAGCTATCCTATTATTTGGCTTCAATTTAGAAGAAATTATTGAGATATTTCATCCTGCAATTTTTTTATTAGAATTTACATTTGTGTGAAGCAATCAACACAAATAACCTTAAAGATGTGAGGATTTA
>NEWO01000271.1:434944-460591 GCA_003013225.1 Phalaenopsis aphrodite
TATATATATATATATATATATATATATAGGGATACCACGCAAGTATACGTATCTTTATCAAGTCATATAAAGCTTTTTGATTAAGCCCCGAATCTCAAACCCACAGGGATTGTTCACAATATGCACTATTAAGTAACAAACTTCTATTTTAAAAAGACAATTACTTAAAGTAAAGATATTATCACAGTAATTAAAGTTCAATTCTTTTTGGTATTTTTGATATTTTGACAAAATAATAACTTCTAAAGATAACTTGAGTTTTTGTAAGATAAGAAACGCTGAATATGAAATATATTTTTACTTATCATGAATCAGTAACAAGTATAGAAATTATGTTGTGGAAGTATGCAAAATTGTGTTGTGCCAAATATGAGCAATATTATTGTTTACTCTCACTAAAGATGCTATAAAGAATATTTGTTAATTTAAAGTTTGAATAGTTCTGAAGATCGGCTAGGCAGGGAAGATACCAACTCTCACTCTAGAGTTCCCTCAATTCCCTCCACCTAAGGGCTAACATCACGGATTAAAACCTAAAATAATAAACCAAATTGTGGGTTTTAATCTATCACTTTAAAATCATCTAACTTTACACCCTTCAATGATTATTTCCTTATTTATTTGCACTCAATTATATGAATTACATTCTCATTCATACAATCTTATGTGATTCTTTCTAATTGTTGATTGAGATAATACCATCCTGGTTCTTACATGTTCTCACAACAAATTTTAACATTTTGATGGGCCAAATCAAGAAGTAAATGAAGTACATTGAGGTAAATCATTACAACTTATTCTAACATTAAAGATCATTACTCTCCACAACTTTCAACAAATACTTTATTTACATATCATTTTAAGGAAAAATATAAAGAAAACTAGTCAGAATTCGTGGAGAAAACAAAACTGCACTTCAGTTTAAAAGCAAAAATTATTGTCAAACCAAACAGAAGTCTCAATTAAAACGAAATATAGTAAAAAAAAGATAAAAACTTATCTCAAATCCTTCACAAAACTCTTGAAGTTCCTTTGAATCTCTTCTCTTCTTACAACACTCTTAACTCTGAAAAACTAGAAACTAAAACTAAAATAAATAAATATATATATTGACGTCTTACAGTCTCTCTCAGAAATCACAACAAAGAAGAATCTAAAAGTAACACTTAAAGAGACTAGAAGTAGCCCTTGAAGAGACTAGAAACAACCATTGAGAAGTCCAAAGTCTCTATTTTTTTATAGTTTTCCAAGAGATGCCTTGATATCTCTTCAAAATGTATCCAAATTCGATGTATTCCCCAAAGAATGTCTCCTTTCACAAGTCTTTTAACCATATTTTCGTCACATTTTTTAGCCAATAGGTGCCTCAAATATCTCTTCAAAATTTGTCAAAATGAATTAACCCGTCAAGTAATTGTCACTGGCGCTTAAGGCAGGGCCTCTAACCCTTAAACACGACCTTCTCTGTTTCACGGGAGCTTAGACGCCAAAATACTTTTGCACCATTTTTACATTTTTGCTCCATATTTGATCATTTTTCACTCGTTTTGCCATTTTTCACCTTTTTAGTTGTACCTGAAGAAAAAACACACAAATACCTTACATTAAAGCGCAATATATCAAAAATAAGTATAAAAATGTGTATAAAATCACTATATATTTTAGGTGCATCAACACCCTATCTCTTCATATCTCAAGTTTTAGGTTTTTCTTGCCCAGGTGATTCTCCTGGACACCCAAGGATCCAACACTAATCTTATTCATATACTATTAAATAATCATTGCATTTTTTTCAACGTTAATAAAATATCAATTTGAAAAGAATTTCAACTCTCATAATTATTAAAAGATTTAAGCTAATTTTAACGTCTATCTATAATCTCTTTAATGAGAGATTTATGATAATTTTCATTATCTATAAATCCTATATAAGAAAGTTTCATAACAAAATAAGACTCAACACATACATATGATACAAGACAGTTACAGATATGTCTCAAACCAGCATAGTTGCAACCTTTTACTACATATTAATGAGAGAGTGCCCATCAGAAAATAGCCACGACACCTTAAATGAATGTATTGTGACCAGGTTTTTACAACGGACTTCGTGAGACAAAATTGTGGCAGATTTTGGCTATTTTATGATGGGCGTAACCGATTAGAAATCAACAGAAATGTAGCACTAAACTAATCTTACATCAAATTTTACATATTATAATTTTGACATGACAACATTATTTCCATAATTAACCCAAGTTGAAATATTACAATTTCTAAACAAATTACTTGTTAAATTTGAAAAGAAAACAACTCCATGTAATGAATGAGAAAATGACAGGGATGGGTTAACTTAAGCTAGATAATGGTTCAACTCCTACTCAAAAAAATTAAAAATAATAATATTACAAATTTTATAATATAGAATTTTAGTCTATAGGTCTTCCGACTGTTATAACAACAATATATTTTTTTCTTAACAATGCCTCTGGTTATTTTTATGAAAAGAAAATGTTCCGGTCATAAAATGGATACATTTCATTTGTATTTTGAGCGTTATTTTACCTTCTTCACCATGCCTTGTAATACCCTCACCGTGATGTCCATATAGTTAATTTCACAAAAAAAAAGATAAGTCTTTTATTGTTTTAATCCCCCTTTAATTATAAATGCATTCCATAAAGATTCAGTAGAATGCATGTAAATCTTCCTGACAAATTTTGCTACTGGTGCTTACATCTTTTGAATACCATAAAGCAAGAAGATAAACAATATACTTTCTAATGTAGTATTATCTGATTTGGATGAAATCATAGTTTGAGAAAGTAATGAAGACCAATCATTCGTTTAAATAAAATCAACAGATAAAAGCTCAACATTATATTAAATCGATGTTTTTGGTTGATGTTATGCCTTTCCTGTAAAAAAAAATCATAATATCCTCGCATAGAAATATAAGAATATGGCGAGACAACTCTTATCATAAAAACTTATAAAAAAAATGAAACCAGCTAAAAACACTATACCATACAAACTTCAAATATATAAATATCAGCAGGTGTGCTAAAATGTTACAGCAAGTAATAATGTACTGTTGTATCTCAAAGAAAATGAGCTGCAAAACACAACAAAAGATAATCAACGTACTAATGCAAATCTTCATTGGAGCTCAGAAATCTAATTGGTATACATTGAAATAAAGCATTTAAAGATATTTCCAAGCATCAAGCAGAGTTTTGGTGAAATGACTGTGAAGCCATCACATGTTCATTTACATCAGGTACAGATCTGAAGACAAACACACAAATCAATAAAGACCATGCAGGTGAATTTTCATTCAAAACAAATGAGAAATGAAATCATAACTTACATGAACAGCCAATTTAACGTTTATAAACCCCACTGAGCAAGAAAAGGGTTTATAGGTCCAAACTTCACAAAAGAGCTTTTCTTTTCAATTCCATCAACTCCAGTGAAGTTCTTGGTACTCTAAAAGGATAACAGACCACATTAGAAATGGTAAAATATATTTACAGTGAGGGGGCACAAACAAAAGTAAGTGGGAGAAAGCGATGGTAGGGAAGTTAAATTATGATGCATGGATTTACATGAAAAGATTTTGGACGGACAAGTTTTTTGAAAGATTCTTGACTGACAAAACAAATTGAACCGTTCATAAAAATTATTGAGTACGGGAAACAAATAACCCAGCATAACACAGCTGAAGAGTCAGGTAATCAAAGAGCTCAAAATCAAGAAAATGGAAAAAAAAAAATCATCTGTTTCCAAGGTTAAAGGGGCATTTACTTGCAGACCACTTAATTTCTATGTATTTACACATCTAATACCAAAACTTTGCTCATTACATTATACCACCAAAATCTTTCATATCACATAAAAATATCACTATTTTAACTTTTTAAAAGTGAAATACAAGTTTTCATGCACTGGTAAGGTGGCATGTATGGAAAAATTGAAGTTTAGGTGTTAGATATATAAATACATAAGATTTGAATGGTATGTACATAAATCTTCCAATATTAAATAGAGAATGGGGGTGTTAGAATTTAGAACCTTAAAGCACTGCTTAGTCCCGTTATCACAGACTGGATAATCATGCGGGCAACAGTATCGATTATCCTTGCAGCAAACTGCAGAATCCAGCTCACAACAGCCCCAAGAAAAGCATAGCCCTAAAAAGCGTCTCGTGCAGCAGCAGGTAGTCTCAGAAGGACAATATGTCAGCATGTTGCACCTGGTTGGACCTGGGGTAGGAGACGGAGGATTTGGATTTGTCTTAGTTGGAAAAGAAGCCAGCATATTTATTCCGCAAACACCTTGAGTAGTTCCACCATTACGAAGCATATGCATATATCCGTTGATTCCCCAGCTCGTTCCCCATGAGTTCTTTAGAATCCAGTAGTCTACTCCATTGTTCGAACCGTAACCTACAATCAGCACGGCATGATCCAATGATGTAGAGCATGGGCCAGTGAAAATTCCCTGTAAGGAAAAAGAAAAAGGGAATTCTACATTAGTAGCTTGTGTATTTATATATCTCACACCTGATCTTTCATATTTACATGCATAGCACTTTGGTGCTTTAAACCTGCGCATAAACAGGCGGATTTCACCTTTAAAAGGTGGTAATAGTCTATTTTTTATGCGAAATTAAAGATTTGAGTGCTATGCATGTAAATATGAAAGTTTAGGTGTGAGATATGTAAATACATAAGAATTCTGTGCAATGTACCCCAAAAGAAAAAAAAAAAAAAAAACTAGTTAAGAAAAAGTTTATTGATGAAATGATCCAGAATAGAAAAGCTATTTAAAACCTTTGAATACAACTGAAATGCTCTCTCACTGCCACAAATACCAACACTAACTGGTTGAGTAGCAACAGCCTGCAGCAGTAATTTCTCATTGTGCGAAGGCACATCAGTATAGCCATCAATTGTCACAAACCGGTGACTTAACTGAAAGAAATGGAGTAGGATAAGTTCATACTAGTAAAATTGTAAAAAGTTGATAGTGAAATGAACAATTTCTGCTCAGTTGTTCTATAGTACCTTATTTTTAAGACAACTACTTTCTGCAGTATGAAATGGATAATCTTCCTCTGTATCAATTCCACGGTTTTTCACTACCCAATTGAAAGCATAATCCATCAGCCCACCAGAACAACCACTATTATAACTTCGGTCGCAATCGATTAACTCCTGTTCAGATAGGCTCACAAGAGATCCAGTAGCAATTTTGTTTATTCCTTCAATTGCACCGGTGGCAGAGAAGGCCCAACAAGCACCTAAGTAGGGGGTGACAATTGAATAAGCATTAAGCCAAACAGTATAACGACGGTTACCACCTTTAGGAGTTATTAACCTTCTTTATAAGAAAAGATAATCATTTATAAGATATTATCTCCCTTTATGTGGTTTAGGCACAGGTTGTGTACTAATATCAATAAAAATGCCAAGCCATTCATGCTAAAAGCAGGATGCTTAAACTTACCAAAATCAATGCTCCAGACAAAATTTCTCTATCAAGTAAAATGTAAGTGATGCTTAACTACAATACTCCAGCCTTATTTGTACAACAACATAAACTTCATAGACTTGGAACTCACTTGGTTTGGATTTTCAACAGCTTTGTGGCTAGAAAAACTAGTAAAAGGCAGGTATGGTACAAGTTGTTTGACTTGGGTGGAAAAAAAAAAGAAAAAAACTAGATAGCTGCTTATCAAATTCTACTTTAAAAAACAACCTTTTCTGACAAATGCATGAAGGTGATGGCCCATTAAGCAATTCTTACAAGGTTATGATTGGAAAGCAGATAGGCATCAGCCCGACCAAACAAAACCTTATTCAAATATCACTGTAGCATTTATTTGTATGAACACTTCAACTAAGATGGCAGAATTACTGTAAAGGTTAAGAGTGACCAACAATCTTATGGGCATTTGGATCAGCTAACTTATAAGACACCAATGACTTGATAGAATAATGGTAATGTATATGGCGCCTACTGTACTTCCCACAGGCAACTTTTCACAAAGAAGTTACCCCCTTTCTTGTTAAAAATGAAAATCAGCGTACCTCCAGGCTTTTATTCATTGATTAATAGCAGATTGTCATGTGAATATTTAAACCACTAAAAATAAGACAACCTAGATAACGTGATTTAAAAATTTTTCCTGAATGCATTTATTCTTATTGTGAGTTATGCAAAAGGCCGTTAACTTCTTTATCAGATATTCTGTCAAAAATGGTTCCGACTGTTAAAAATTTATATCCTGTAAAATGGTCACACAGAATCTCAAAAAATAAACAGCATCCAGTGCAGTTCTTTCTCAAACAGCTGAAATTACTTGCTGGAGGCCAAAAAATAAAATAAAATAAAATAACATCTCCACAAGTATAGAATCCTTTAAATAGATGTTAGGAGAATTTGGCAAAAAGGAAAGGGACATTTCATTGATTATTTATCATAATTATTTCAACAGCAAAGCTCTCAAAATTTAACGAAGATCCATTACTTCCTTCCTACAATATTAGCTGTCAAATCATTAAGGAAAATATGTGAGAACACCCTTTTTGTCTGCTGAACTATTGTAGCTAGGAGACTACCCAAAAATAATAATACAAGTTTCTGAGGAAACTGCTTTCTTGAATCTAGCAGAGGAATTCTGGCATAAATCACTGAAACTAATTAAACTAACACTCCTTTATGACAGGCCTGATACCACCACTATCTGCTTGGAAAGGGAGCAAAGGAAGTAGAAATAGTAAAATTATAGCCTCCATCAAAATTTAATGTTTTATTTGGAATAAAGAATAAGCACTTGAGGTACTGCATTCATATAAAAGATTGTGACTGAATACAGCTTATGGGACCCAAAAAATTACACTAAAGCATATTTGCAATAGCAGAGCTGTTAGCTCCCCAAATGAATTAAATAGTTAGTACACAATGACTGAAGGATTCAGCAAATGATAAGGAATTCCAGTTCGTTTATTTACCATTCTGTACATCTCTACAAAAAATAATGCTTGCTCGTTCATGCAGCACAACTACAAGTATGACAGGCTTTTTTTACAGCCCTAACCTAATATAGCTGGTTCTAGCAGCACAGCTACAATAAAAATGCATGTTTCTCTACAGATATAAAAAAAATAATAATTTGAATTTCTGAATTTTTAGTATAATTATAAAAAAATAATGTAAAATAATCAACCTGAACTGATATGATATCCTAAAACCTATAAACATAATCAATTCCTGCTGCAGATGAGATCCTCATCTGCAAGTTTAGGGAGGATGTGTAGTGCATGCACATGCCTGATGGCAAACTAGAACCTAGCAGAATCAGCACCAATGGCAATCAGTTGCAGCCTAGACCCAACTGAAAAAAAGAAAGCACAGAGCCTAGGTATAAAAAACTCATAGAATTTACAGGAACGAGGGTAGAATGATTCATAAAGACAAACTACAAGCTTTAGATAAGGCTAATGATAATGATGGCTTTGAAACAGATAATGACAAACAAATAGTTTTAGAGCTAAGATAGCACTGCAAATAGCATTCACACTCCTAGAAGCTACAATGGTTTACTGAAGGAGATTGGCACTAGGGTAATAAACTTTTTTTAGATTTGGTTCTTCTCTTATTGTAAAACATCATATCAGAATATTATAAACAAATCTTGTAACAAGATTATAAATTATGCACAAAATTTAATCATGCATGTTTATACTGTTGCATTTGCATTTTTGAAGACATTTTTAGCTTAATCTTCCTTTTCTTCAAAAGATATACAAGATATGGTTGCAAACACCTTCATTATCATGATACATGATGAACATAATTCCTCCCAAATTATGTAAACGGATTAATATGGACAAGTTAGTAGCTTTGCATTTTGTAAGAAAGGGGAAAAGGCATCATGAAATACAATTTAATTAAGGGAAAACTAAGAGAGAGGTGCTTCATTTCAGAATATTATTGTACCAAAAAAGGGGAGGAGAAAAAGATGCTAGGAAAGTACACAATTACCATCCAACTATTACTAGTTTAGCAAAATTTAAATTTTAATATTGGGAAATTTTCTATGTAGCAGACAAATCTTACATATTCACACAATTCCACCCAACTATTTTCATTTATTAAAAAATCACCCACCCCTGAAAAAGCACAATAAAACTCCAATTCATATATTTGGCTTTCATGAAATTGCCCATAACTTCATCACGGAAAGTAAATGTTCATGGGTTTGTGAGTCAATCTTTAGGGGTGGATGTTAGATATATAAATAGAAAATTTGGATGATATAAGCATAATTTTGCATTATTTTTATTTTACTCAAATCTTAAAAAGGATAATATGCATCATTAATATACAATCAAAACAATTAAGAATAATATTATGCGAGTAATTAAGGTGGTTTAGTGTAAAAAAGATCAAATATAATATGAGTTTACATCTTACGCAAAAGACTACTTCATGTGTATTAAGATTATAATGCAATTCAAATCTAGGTTCACTTACGAAAAGATGACATTAGAAATAAAAGCAAAGCTTTGATGTGGGATTGTAACTCCCTTAATGAATTTTTTGTTCTGTGGCATATCTATTGGGTCTATATTCTTATAGGTATTTATCTGGTATTGTTGCATGATATTAATAGTTACCTCGTACGGTATCATTATTCATCGGGTATTTTTGCATGATACTAAGTTGAGTAACTAAGGGGTTTTAGATGTCAAAGGAGATTAAATATAATATGTTTAAATATAACTAAAATGACAGTGTCATGAATATTAAGGTTATATTGTAATTTAACTTTAGGTTTTCTTATCAAATGATGGTTTTAGGAATACATTTTATTAATGTCTTTTTTTCTTTAATATTCTTGATTACTTTCATTAACGATTCTTTGTTTTATATGATGGAGAAGGATGTGAAAAGATAAGAACCCAAGGATTCTAATTTTTCCTTTGATCTTATCTTACACGACTTTTTTTTAGATTCCATAATAATGAAAACAAAGAAACTTTATTCTCAAACTCTCTCTCTCTCTCTCTCTGTCTTAAACGAAATGAAAATCAAATTCAATTAGATATGGTAAGAAAAAAGTCAATCATAATATTCCAATCATAAAATTAGATTTCAGAAATCTAAAAAAAAGATGAGAAAATCTTCTTATATCATGAACTTGACATTCTTTTAGTCAACACAAAAAATGGCTGCATCTGCCAGCGAGGTTAGAGATAAAACGCCTTATATATGCCCTGAAATGATCTTAATTGGGTTATGCTTTTAGGCGGTGACATTTCTAATATCTCCTTAATCTTTTCTGGATCTATCTCAATTCCGCGATGTCGTACTACAAATTCCAGGAATTTTCCAGAGTTACATCAAAGACGCATTTTAAGAGATTCATCTTAAGATTATATAGACGTAGTCATTCAAATACAAAGCTTTCATGACAGAATATAACAACCTTTATGAATTTTATGTTTTGCGGTATAGCCACTCTATGTCTATATTATTATGGTTGTTCGTCTAGTATTAAGAGTAATATTAATGGTTATTTCTTCCCCTTGCTAAAGTTTGATTTGTGGATTTTAGCTTATGGATTTCCACTTGCATAGAATTGCTTGGTCAATTAGTTTGTTTTCATGAAAAAATTTATTTTTCTATTGTTTTAAATTTCTAATTTATGATCTTAATGGCCATTTGGAATTAAATTTGGTCAATTTTGTGCCAACCATTTCAATTAACCTAAAGCGAAGAAGTCTACAAAATTGGATAATTTCGATTGCATGCAATCTCGTTCAATTTTAATTTTGTATTTAAGTTGGATGTGTGATTTCCTCAAACAAATATGACTTCTAATTCCAAAATGGTCATCTCTTTGTATTGTATCATCTCTTTCCTAATCAAAATTTTCCTACATAACTTGTTATTAATTTGCTAATATTTGGGGTTTCATTCAAATTGGATGAAACTTAAAATCTCAATAAGACCATTAGTTTATAAATTTTCATGGATTTGACATGATTTGGATTTTTCATAAAATTTTTTTAGATTTATTCGATCATTAAATTATCATTTGAGTTTTAATAATATATTTATTATTTGCATTTAAGGGTGGTTTGGTTGCAAAAACTAGGGGTGCAAAATAAAAGGAATTCATGGGTTGTGATTTATTTAAATTTTTGTATGAAGTAAGATTAATTCAAAAATTTTTCAAGGATTTGGAATCCTCAAAAACCTAAATTTTTCTGCATTCTGAATTCTCCCAAATAAGATGAACTCAAGATGCATCGCTTCACTCGAACTTGTGCTTGAACCCATTTTTCTTGTGAGCTTGACCTCACTCCGTCACATCATTATCTACATTCCCATCAGATGACCTAACCATTTGGACATGACAAGACAAACAAGTTGCATCACTACCCTCCAACCTATCTGTCACTAAGCCTTCCTCATTAGGTTGTATGCTGCATCAACCACCTGCAACGAGCTAGCTTCAAAGGCATGCAAATATCTTAGATCAACTCTATGGTAGAAATTGGACTCCTTGTTATTCATCATTGACTTAATCATTGTCAATCTCCCCTATAGTCAACCTCCAGCTACAAGCACTTCTTGATGGTTTTGTTTAGAAATTCTCTCCACCATCTAGAGGTAAACAAAGCCCTTGGCTCCAATTTCCACATGATAAAGGCATGTTAGAATTCCTTACAACATTGCACCCTAGCCAATGTTGATCTCCTCACAAAGCTACATATGGTTGCTTACCTGTTCAATCTTAACCCAAGTGATGATCTCTAGAGATGGATCAATATAATCTATTTTATGATTTGTCAGAGTCATTCATTTGGGGTGGAGAGAATCAATGAAATTCATTAGGTGAAAAATGACGAGCATGATACCTTATTGACATTAGAACAATGCCTTTTCTATGTTTAATGAAACATATGCTGATCATTATAAGCATGATACCTCATTGAAGTCTTTTTACAATGTTAACCTTCCATAAAATATATTATCATGTCACTTATGATTTTCATGGTTATGTGATATGATAAGGTGATTATGTGAGAGATTTGATAAAAAAGATATCACACATGCCATAATAGTCGCCTTTCATATATTATGATTCATTCAAATAAAATATGTGTACCAGTATAAATATCATGTCCCACAAGCCCACCCAATTATGTGGAAATCAACGATTTTTTAACTTATTCGGCCATGCTATAAGACCATCAAGATCCACTGGAGTCACAAGTCGCATAACCAAATCACCAGCTTTGATAACACTATTTAGAAGAGTGAAACAATAAATGACCAAATTGAGAGCAATATGTTAGTATACATACATCTATCATTCCATCAGCTTAAGCCAATGAGTAAGATCTTTGAAATATGGATTGGGAACTTGACGCCAATGCCATAGATTTGGGACTATTCTCCAATCTTAATTGGATCTCAAGAAGAAAATTGAGATGAAAGTGAAAAATATAAACACTAAAATACAAAAATAATTGATTTAAGGTAACTCTCCACCCTTATAAGAATCTTAATAAACAAAAGTTGCTTCAACAAAAAAGGTAAATAAAGTGAAAATGAAAAATATAGAACACAAACATACATAGATGTCCAAAAGCTCAAGTAATATTCATATCCAACTAGGGATATTCTCATCTCCTATGTGAATCTTAACAGATCAAATTTTTTGCAACAAGAAAAGGGAATAGTGTTGTTAAATTTGTGACCCAAATTTTGTGGGTCCTACTTACTTTAATATAAAATTACTAGCACAAAGATTAAAAGCCTCTACAATTGGAATGATATTATTACAGCCTTTTTGTAATCCATGTGTTCTTTTTTTATTGGCTCCTTTTGAATTTTTCCTTATAAAGGGATTTGTATAAGTCTATGAATGCACACAATCTCTTTGCACAAGAAAAACAACCACTTTCTTTAGTAATATTTTATGTGAGCCAACACACTTTATTTGTAATCTTCTTTTCTCAATATAGTGAACTCTCCATCGCCAATAATTTTTCCTATTAAGGGTTTTCTACATAAATTTGTGTTCTTTCTTTATTATTTTAATTTATCATGTTGGTCATTACTCTTTTTCATAACATGTGGTATCAAAGAGAGATTTGATCATGGCAATAAAACTAATGAAATACAACATCCTCATTTTGAATCGCAACACCAAAATTTCACTTTGGTAGGTTAAGATATAAGCTATTTTAGCACAGATGAATTTAGACAAAATGCGGTTAAGATTTGATAAAATTTCTTCATCGTGGATACCGGAGAAAAAGCAACAAAAGAATTGAAAGACTTTCTCTCATATTCATTTTCATTTGTTAGATCAATTGTGCATGAAATATCATCATTGTGTTATGGCTGAAAATGGAACAGTTGTGCATGAACAAACATCTAACCAATAAGTTGCATTTGAAGCAACATTTGCACTCTTATAGGGTAGTTGAAGGCGTATCCCATATAAATTACTTATCTTTAAGAATCATTTCTAATTTCATGGCCATGAAAAGTTGAGTATGCTGAAAAAGAATTGACATTAATTTTGTTAAGCTTTTTGCCTTTATCATATGCAATGTTAAGAGATATCATCTTGTATAAGAAGACAATTAGTACGATACTCTATTTTTTAAAGAGAATATGAAACAAACTGTGAATGAATCTGCTGACCAGGGAGAAGGCCTTGTTGTTTGAGATAGAACTCAAGAGAGTAGTTTTGGTGTTGATACAAAAGACAAATCAAAATCTAAGAATAAAAATAGGATCCGTAATCATTATAAGAAAAAATAATATATCAAGTTTGATTGCTAGAAACTACAAAACAAAAAATTAAAAAACAACCATCAATCAAAAGGGAAAACAATTAGATCATCTTGGTGAAGCCAATGTTGTTGAAGAACTTAATAGTGATAGTAAATTCCTCGCTTTTTCTAATAGTAAACATTGTGATGATTGGATTTTTGACTCAACAAACACATTTTATAAGAGTTCTAAAGGGTTTGATTTTCAACATATAAAAGTGTCTAGAGGTATTTTGTTAATGAGGAATAATGCTCATTATAAGATAATAGTATTGAAACTATTAGATTCAAGATGTTTGATGAAGTTATCAAGACACTTCGTGATGTGAAGCATTAATATTCTTAAGTACTCTCTTGATGGAAAATGGCATAAGTGCTCTGGTGAATGTAAAGTTTTGAAAATCTATAAACACTCTCTTGTCATAATGAAGGGACAAAAGAAAACTATTGAATTGTATATCTTGTAAGGCTCTATAGTGGTCGGTGATGAAACAATTACTATTTCTCATATGTCAGATGATGAAAGGATTAGACCTTGGCATATGCGCCTTGGGTACATGAGTGAGAATGAGATAGTTGAAGTGAGCAGAGCAGGACTTCTAGATAACCAAAACATTACTAAATTAAACGTCTACAAGCATTGCATATTTGAAAAATAGAAGATAATTAAGTTCAACATAAGCATTCACACATACAAGCACAACATATTTGGAAAATTGAAGAGAGTTTTGATCATATGTTTCATGAGAGAATTAAACACATTGATGTTCGTTGTCACTTCATTCGTGAAGTTATTGTTTGTGATATGAGCAAAATTAATAACTATGATAATTCTACTGACATGATGACTAAGATACTCATAATAGCCAAGTCTGAGTATTTCTTAGACTTGATTGATATTCATTATTGATTCTTAGAATTTTGTAAAAAATATGGAGAATATTTCATCAGAGATTGAAGATTTACTATATATATTTTGGGAATTTGTGTCAAGACAAAAATTGTTAAATTTGTGACCTAAGTTTTGTGAGCCTTCCTAATTTTAATAGCAAATTATGAGTACACGAATTGAAAATCTCTACCGTAGGATTGATCTTATAATAGTCTTTAGATTGTAACCTGCGTGCACTTACTTTAGTGGCTCGTTTTGAGTTTTTTTGTATAGAGGGATTTGTAAAAGTCTATAAATATCTCATCTCTTTGTACAAGAAAAACAACCCCTATTTTGATGAGCCACCACCCTCTACATGTAATGTTCTTTTCTTTGATATAGTAAATTGTCCTCCTTTGCCCCTTGTTTTTCCTGTCAACGGTTTTTTACATAAATATGTTTGCTATTTTGTTATTTCTTCTATTTGTATTTTTTATTTTTTTTGTTTTTTACCACTCCTTTTTCATAAAGTGGAAAAAATGAAAATATAAAACAATGAAATGCAAAGATCTACAGAAATTGAAATACCACGTCAAAATGACAAGTTAGACATCCTCTTGCTGTAAATATGTCTATTTGATCTTCTAAAGTTTAAACCTTAGTTACCTGCAATTTTTTTCCACCCACAAAAATTCTACAACTAATCCAACAAAGAGAACACCATCAATCACTTCAACCGCCAAAAGCAACTACCATCAAACATTTATTGGAGAAGAAAAAGATAAAATTAAAATAAAAAGAAAGATCAAATAAAACTATCGATCACAGATCGACATATACCACAGCTTCCCTGATCCTTGATTTGGGTGACAGCCCCTTTATCCCTCCAATCAATTGAGTCCGGAACAGCAGCATCGTATCCCTGGAAAACCGCCCGATCGCCATTTCCAGCGCCGGCGAGCTCAAGGTTGAGACCAAGGCTAAGGCCGAGGCGAGCAGCGCGGAATTCATGGACAGTGAGGTCAGCAAAGGCGTTAAGGGCTAGGGAATAGGTTGAGTTAGCGGCGGCGTTGTGGTTCTCCACAAAAGCCAAGTTGTCTTCGAAGACCCGAAAGTGAGCTAGCTTCTCGGCCTCGGAGGTGTAGGTCTTTCCATGTTCCAGGCACCAGGATTCGAAGAGGTCGGAGTAGGCAGAGGAAGAGGAGGAGAAGGGGGAGAAGAGAAGGAAGAAGAGAAGGCCGGAGATCTTCGAGATCATGCTGGAATGTGTGTGAAGACTGCGGAAATTTTTGGAGCTAGGATTGTCTTATTTACATACGGTCCATAAAATCTCCACGCTTGCACACTTCTTGTTGGGCACCGCTCTTTGTATGTTTACAATTGATGGGGACCATGACAAGAGCAAATATTATTGTGCCGCCTTTCTCTTATGACGAGCAGGTTTCACTTAAGGGCGTGTTCACTTAAGGGTGTGTTTTGTGCCTTCGAGGACAAGCTGAAATGAGGCCTGTGGGTTGCGTTCGACCCGTGAGATACATTTAGTAAAAAAATGAAAATGTGTTTTGAGATAAGAGGACAAAATGTGTGATCAAAATAGTATCGCGGTGTTTTCAATAACACCCCACACTTATAAGTTGCCTCAAACGAATTCGAAGTCTTAACATTGGATGTGCTAATAATATGTAGCAAACGAGCAAATAATGACTACTTTTGAAATTTACAAAATTAGAAATGAATATATATATATATATATATATATATATATATAAACAAGCCGAACACGAGTTGTTCACGAACAAAGAGTCCTCTTAACAATCCTAACCATGTAGTCATAAGACAATAAGAGTTTGAACAAGATTTAAAAATTATTATTTATATTAAAACATCATTTGAATCTAATTTAATAGCTTTTATTCCATTTTCTTAATCAATATTTTAATTGATTATAAATCTTTGTAACCTTGCAGTCAATTAGATTTTTTTAATATATATATAAACTTGATGAGTAGTATTTCCAGCCAAAACAGGCCGAACACGAACGAACACATCTTAGTTCGTGTTCGGCCCATTAACTTATCAAATGAAATTAACGAGCCGAACACAAGCTTCTTAACGAGCCGGCGTGTTCGGCCCGTTAACTTATCAAACAAAATTAGCGAGCTGAACACGAGCTTCTTAACGAGCTGTTCGCGAACAACGAGCCGTTTTGACAGTCTATTTAATCTTTTAATCAAAATAGGATCCAAAGACTGAAAACCATATATTTTAATTTTCCGCAGCAATATCGAACTATTAATTTATAAACCGAATTAAATCATCTAAAAACATTTGATTCGATATGGTTTTTTGGTTCTAACCGAACAATGCACACCACTAAATATGGATGCTAATGAGATATCATATTTAGGGTACTAAATATATCAAATTGAGCTAGGAACTGTGACTTTACTTCTTAAATTTTATTGGACTTTCTTTATTTACTTTGCAATCAAATATAAATGGAAATATAAAAAATCTAACTAATTCATATAAATAAAATGTAATAATTTAAATATATATGATTACTTTTTAATTAAAATTTATTCAAAAAATTTTCATTAATATTGAAGATTGAATGTTGAAATATTTGTATTTGTAGGGAGAATTTATTTTCTTAAAATGGAATAAAAATCTCATACATATATAGTGTATTGGTGGCTCATAAGAAACATAAATTTTCTTACATGATGGATTTAAGATGGGGGAGAAACAACGAGGGTTGTCTCAGTTAAAATTATTTCAATAATTTGAGGCATACATTATAAAGGATGCATTTTTTCATAAATGAAGAGGGCTTAAATATAATGTTGTAAATATGTTTTGTAAACAATAAATTTTTATAATAGAAGTAATAGAAAGTCTTTAGAAGATGATGAGACTATAGAAATCATCAACTTTGATGTTGATTGTGGGTATCAGTGTTGATATCAATAGTAATAGTTTTCCTCATTAGCTATGCAAAATATCATGATTGTTGACAATGACATGATAATAGGTGTAACTCATAGCTGAAGACCATATATTATATAATGGATAGTATAAATATCATCATATGATTATTCATTTTAGTGTATTTAGTCAAATGATAATTTAGAGTTTCATTTTTGTTTGCATATTTGGATAATTATAAATTTTTCAGTGAGGTGTCATGATTTGTTTTGCAAGAATGATATGTTCATTTCAGAGGAGATTTTTTATAAAGAATTATTGAAGTTTTATCTTCGCATATTCTGAAGGGATTCTTTTTAGAGAAAAAATTGTAGTCAACCTGCTACACATTCTAGAGAAGATTTTTCATGAGAAAGTTAAACTTTCCCCACCGCACATTCTAGGGTGGATTCCTCATAAAGAAAAGTTAGAGTCTGTATGTCGCACATTCTGAAAGAGATTCCTTAAGAAGAAAATTTTGAGTTCCCTTGACGTGCATTCCAGAGGGGATTCTTCATAAAGAAAAGTTGGAGTCTCCCCGCCACACATTCTAGAGAGCATTCTTTGTGCAGTTGAGATGCTGATGTCTGAATAATCCCGTTGCCCTGAAAATATATAGAAGTACCAGAACATTGAGGAGGCAATGCTAGCTCCATTTGAAAATGAGTTGACTTTTTCTTCGAGGGTGTGGAAGATTGAACTTGGAAAGATCAACCATATCAATGAAGAGCACAAAAAGGATAACTGCTCAACTAGAATACAGAGACTTTGTAGGTTTTTCAAATGAGGATGTTGGCTTTTGAAGAAAAGAACATGAAATGATAGACCTCCACGATAAAGAGGATGTTAACGTCTATTGGTGTCTTTATTTCTGCTATCTTGTTATAGTTTTTGTACACATGTGTGTTGGTCGTTGCAGCTTTCTAATTACCTGATATTTCATTCGTACATGGTGATAGTGTATTTGTTTGTCATCTTTCTTTTACTTGGTGTAGTAAAAATTTTGATGTTGCTTTTGAGGTAGTTTTTATCTTTCCTTCTGAGTTGTGGTTGCTCATCTTTAGATGCTTTTGCAACACTTATGTTGATGCCTTCGTCTCCATAGTAGAAGCATAATGGCATCAAACTCTTTCAAGGCTTATGCATTTTGTGATTCTTTATATTCCCAAATATGTAGAAGCCAGGATTCAAAATTAGCATATGTGCTTTGTATAAAGAAATATGATATACCTTTTGAGGCTCGTGCCTTATGAGGTTTATGCCTTTTGATATACTTATATCTTCTGAGACTAGTAGTTTTCTGAGATTTTTGAGTGGAGACCTTGTCAAAGACTTACTCTCTTACAAGCTTTCTTGTGAGGAATATATAGGAATATATCCATTACTAACCTCCAATTGAGCCTTGCCTCCTGAGCACATCTTCTAGGGATATGGGTGGATACCCTGTTTGTCACTTTTTCTCAATGGGTTATAGCGTGAAATGTATCCACTACAGGTTTCTCATTGTAACTGGCCTCCTAGGCTCATCTTCTAGAGGTATGGGTAGAGATCTTGTCTGTCAGTATGAATGCTTAACCTTTTCTAGGTTATTAGTTTAAGCTTGTACGCTTGATGACTGTAGCCTGCAACGACAGAAGTCAATAGCAATCCACCAAGGATTTTTGACATATCTGAGACTGTAGCTTGTAATGGAAGAGGTCCCTCTGAAACTAATTAAGTCCAACATGAGGTGTTAGAAAATAATCAGTGTTTATTGATAATGGAGCGTTGGTTTAAATGGTTCATACTTTTTCTTGGATATACAATTGCAGCCATACTCAAGAATTGTGTCTGGTAACTTGCTAGTTGATGCTTTTGAATTAGTTGTCCCCCAACATAGCTGTTTCCATATGAGATTGTAAAGTAACTCATGTATTGAACCTTGAAGAGAATAACATCCTTATCAAATGAAGAGGAACTTCAAAATGACGAGTGAGTGCTGAGGAATGGCTCCTTATAATGAAAGTTGTCCCCGGTCTAGAAGTGGATCTCAAAGACTTGATGTCTAAATGAGAGATAGGATTGCTACCATACCACAGTCGTGCCCATGACCTATCAAGATTGCAATGAAGGTTGCCCTTAGCCTGAAGTTGTTTTCATAGTCTTTATATCTGAATAAGATGTTAGGATACTACCGCACCATAATCATGCCTGAGATGTTAATGTGAACAACTTTTTGAGATTGTAGTAAAGGTTTCCTCCCACATCAAAAAATATAAAATAAATAATTTTCAAGAAGCGCAAATGAGGCTCCTTTGCCAGTTAGATGAAGTATATCATTAAGAAATGAAATAGGAACTTGGCGTCTCAGAATTGAAGAAAATGTTAAATAGGTCTTTTCTTTCTACATAAGGCACCAATATGTTGCGTGCTAGAAGATTCACAGTGACAATGCTTATTTAACATCTTAACATTACACAAAAATTCAGCACACACACTTGGGTAATTAAAGTAATGGGTAGAGACACCAAATTTTTTTACATGAAAAATAATAAAAAAATGGGAAAAAAACATGAGGCATGATACAATTGAAATAATTTACTTTGTTATAGTGAGTACACATCCCCACTCTTCTCTTAAGTTAGAAAAGATGGAATTTGAAAGTTGATGTATAATGATATTACAATAAGAATAGTCGTATTAGTTTATTGTGAATGTTGTAGAAAGTGGTTATAGCACCATCTTGTTGTAGAGGCCATAGTTGATTGACAAGGTAATAGTTGGCCATGTGAGCAGTAGAAGGTTGTTTCAGAAGCATGGGTTGGCCATATAGACTATAGTATAGAGTTGTAGGATTTGTGAGCCATGTATATTGGTGAGCTGTGTCATAGGCCGCACATGCATAAGTTGGGAGTTGTATGAGCCGTGATAATATTTAAGACATAGAGTTTACACTAATTTATATAGGTAATAAATGTTAGAGTTGGGAGCTGCATGAGTTTTGATAACTTTAATTGGCCACAGATGGGAGCTGCATGAGTTTTAATAACTTTCATTGGCCATAAAGACTGGAGTGAGAGCTGCATTAGATTTGATAACATTTAGAGTTGGAAGTTGCATCTGTTGTAGGGCATGTAGGTTGTATTAGGTCACGTAGGTTGTATTGGTGAGCTACGATAATGTATATAGGTCACAAAAGATGGATTTAGAAGCTATGCAAGCTGTGATAACATCCATAGATCATGAAGGCTAGAGTTAGGAGCTGTATTAGTTATAAACCACTTAGGCAGCAGTTGGTCACGTAGACTGCAGAAGTGGACTACAAGGAAAGAGATTGAGGAGTATGAAGAAAATCACTGTATCAGGACTACGACAGTCGTAAGCAGTTATTGTTGGGGGGTATTGTTACCCCATTTTAGGGGTACATTATTACATCTTCTTCAAAGTGCATTGTCACATTGTAACCGAGGCACATCATTGCACCATCTTAGGGGTGTTTTTTTTCCACAGGATGCCTCATCACTAAAAAATGTATGTCTGGGTTCTACAGTGCACATTATGATTTTGCAAGGGGTTTTGTTGCAGTGTTCTACCATGGTTGCAACTACATGAGCAATAAGCATTCACCAGATCTTTGATGTAGAAATGACACAGTGCTTTAGCTTATCTTTTGGTCCTTCTTTGGGTAGAACACTATTTATAGATTTTGGGAGAGACCTCCCTGCAAATATAAAAAGAATTTAGACCAGTCCACCAAAGGACCTGGAGAGATTCATTTGATCAGATAATATTTTGAAGACATTTGAATACCTTAACGATATCAAAATTGAGAAAACTTGCATTTGTCTCATCAAGACGCTTAATTTAAATATAATCTTGTCAAATTTGAAATTACTTAATTTTTCAATTAGACACCAAAATCTTTAAAAAATGGAATGGGTCAATGTTGGAGTCATTGTGCTCATCTAGTTGATTCAATTAGCTTGACTAAAAGTTTGCTTAAATCAAAGTTTTAAATGATTTTTAATTTGAGTTTGAATATTTATTGCTTAAAAATTATCTCGAGAATCTTTTCATGCCTTGATATTTGTGTCAGATGATGAAAATTTGATGATGATGTAAGTCAATCCAATTATGACAATGCCTTTAAGAAATCACATCTCCCATATAAATCAAGCATCTATGGAAATTTGGATAAAAACCATCAATAAGTTGAAAAAAGAAATTGAGAAAGATCCATGACTAATCTTTATTAGCATACTACTTCCCATTAATAAAGTCAGAGTGATATACAAACTATATTAATTTAAGAATTTTTTTGATTAAACCAATCCTAAAATATCAAAATTGTCACTTGAGCTGATATTTTATAGATTAACCATTGATCTAATGATGACTCTTAAAGACAACCACCAAGGCTCATGCAACTTATTAAAACAAAAATGCTTATTGAAGCAAGTTCACTAAGATAAATATGTTGATGTAATTACAATTATTAAGCATATGTTGAAGAATAATGATTATACATAGACACAGACACAAATTAACATTTAGGACTATAGAAAGCATGCCTTGAAAAGTGTTTTTTTTTCTTTTTTGCTTCAAATAATGAAATTACTGATCAATATTATGCTAACACATAACATATTCTTTTTTATGGGTTTATTATTAGGCTAAAAATAAAATAACGTGCCTCTAAAACATAAAAACATACATCTTTTTAGACTCCCGTCAATAAATAATGCTCATATACTTGAAAAATATTGATTTGGGCTACCCATTTGAGGGTAAATACTCATAATTTTGATGCAAAAATACACAAGAAGGTATAGTGCTACTTAAAAGTCATGTCATCTAGTAAATTACATTCTAAGAATATCAACAAAAACATGTCATATTTAATAGCATAGAAAAACTTAAATAAAAATTAAACCATCTATAGACATTACTTTAAAGTCCTCTTTAAGCAAATATCAAATTCATGGCATGTTATTGAGATATTAAAATCAATCTTGCTAGAATTGAAGACATCATGGTGACGTCTCTCCTAAATTTTTTTTTTTCACAATATTAAAATAGAGGTTTTATATTAAATAGTAAATCAACACTTTAGGGTGATGCTTTCTCGCCAAAGCCGATGAAGACTAAAACATATTCATATGAGATGATATTTTCTAGGAGGCATTTAACCCTGAATCAATATTTACTGTACTCAATTCTCACATAAACCATAGCTATTGAAGAGTTCCATGGAGCATTACTGGCCTAACATGATGAGAATGAACATAAAATGTAGTATACCAGGCTAACAGGAACATAACATGCTACTCGAGGGCAGTCCCAAGCCTCCTATATTTCAATATTCTTATATTAAAGGGTGGATAGTTTATTTGTTTGCTCTCCCTCAAGATTACAATCTGCCCATCACCCACCTCGCGCTGTGCTATTATTGGGCATACAATTATGAAGGAATTTTCTTTGTCTACATGAAACTTCTTGTGTGCTAAGCTCAGAAATAAATTATTGGTTTTGTTTTGGGGTTATAGTTCTTTACTATTGAGCCTTTAACTTGTGAGTCATTGAGCTTGTTATGGTACCAACCAACAAAGGAGATTGAAACAAAACTTAAAGAAACAAAATCAATAAAACTAATCTCACTTTTTTCTATTTTTTCTTTTTTATATATTTTTTGGAACAAATTTTGAAGAACTGTTTCATTATATTATAAATAACTATTATAAAAAAGGTAAAATATTAAAAAAAACTGCAATAACATATTGCAAAAAATCAATTGCAATTGTAGCCCATTATAAACATTGGGCTTAAAAAAATCAAGGAAATAATAAAATACGTTAAATTGGATTAAAAAAAAGGATAGAGGTAAGGATTGCATGCATTAAATAGGAATTTATTTGGATGTTAGCAAGTTACCTGCTAATTATAACATTGAATTCTATATACTTTAAAATTATACTTCATATTAAATGTTAAATGAGAATCATTTAAACAAATTACAAATTATCTTATTTATAACGTTGTAGGTATTTCAAGCCTTATCACACAAAACATATTAAGTTTATAAAGTTTTTGGTTCTTTCACTTGAATGTTATCCTCCATTAAATGAAGTATGATTTAGAAATTTTAATATTTAATAGACTATTAGGAGATGAAAAATGTTGGTCAGAAGGAGTTCAACTGAGAGATTAGTTTATCCATGAGCTCAAAGGTAGAAATAATTGACCTATTCCAACAATATATAATTTTGTTATAAGAGAAATGGTAAGATGTGAATATGTCCTCAAGAGCTGATTTACAAAAAAGGAAAATGGGGTTTGGACAAAGTAGAGATGCAATGAGCAGAGTCTAACCATTTTTGTGCTGTTCCGTTTAACCTGTTAAACAATCAAGCCAAAAAAATCTTAGTTGTTTTTAGCTTATTAACTATTTGAACTGGCATGAGCTATTCAAGAACATAAAATGCAGTTGAAAATCATTTATAAATTATGATATTTATGTTGATATGTATTTGCATGTGCAAACATGCACACAATCATATATGTTTATGCACACATATACACATAAAGACTTTGAAGTCAAATACACACACACACTCACACACACACAATTATATATCTAAATAATTTTATATTTGCCAAACACTGCCCAACCAAACTTTAGGAAGATTGGACTCTTTGATATTCTATAACTTTTATTCTTATGATAATAATATATAGTTTATCGCTTCCCTTACATTTTTATGCAGTATCCAATTAGTTCTCCCTTTCTTTGGAAAGTTCATTTGTGCTACATTCATTTTTAAAAACCAACAAATATTTTTTTTTATCTCATTGTAAGCTTTAACTTGATTATCATGATTATGCTAATATAAGTCTTGCACTCTTATCAAATTTACATGTATATAAATTTATTTCAATTAATTTTTTTTTTCATTTTTATATATTTTCTTCTATTAAATTTATTTTTTCTATAGACAAATATCATTATTATATTTGTTGCCATTTTAAGATAGTCTTAATAGCATATTTAGCATTTTGTAGTCACCACTGCTAGTTCTCTCCCCGAAGCATCCTCTCTCTTAGTATATATAAGCATATGCTTCTCTGCTCTGCCTGCAAAAGACTGATAGTGTGTATTTATTTTAAAATATGATTGACAGGATGCCTTTGTTCTTAAAAAGGTCGATAATGTATTTTTATTTTCTTAAAAATGGCATGTGCCTATATTACTTATATATTTATTTACATCTATTTATATTACCTTACTATTTGATATTAAATTATTAGGCTTTGAATGTTAATGTTATAGATATTTGATTAAAAAAATTTCAATTATTTATATTAATATTAATATTTTTTTTTCGTATTAAGGTTCATCAAATTGATCAATATTTGAAGAGGAAAGAATAAGTGAAAATTGATATTGATAAGCTTTTGATCTAGAATTGTAATATTAATGATAGATGTAGAAAATAAAACAATAAAAGAAATTATCAAGAACTTCACTTTTTTTTTTGTATAAGAAAGGATATATATAAAAATCTCCAATAAGCATGATAAAATAAGAATAAAATAAAAAAGGAGAAAAAAATATTTAACAGGAGATGTCAATCCCTTAGAAGAGCACAAGATTACAATTTGAGAATCATAGAGAGATATATCTCACGGTATAGAGTCTAAATCCACGTGCCTTAAATATTTTGCTCACAAGTAAATAGATCCAAAGTAAAAAAGCCTTGATCTATGTGCCTTAAATTCTTTGTTACGACGGGAGCAAAAATTTGACACTTCCCCTTTAATTGGATAATAAAGATGTACCATTCTAACTTTACTTATGATACTTCTGAATGTTGTGCTGTAGAGTCCTTCAGTGAATATATCAACAGCTTGATTACTTTTAGTATTTTTCTTTATTTACATTAGTTCTTTCATTAAAGTCTAAGTTGACCTTCGTTCAATTAGAGTTTCACACGACTTACACTCTGTCATATTGGTTTCATTTAATAGGTCCATAACATATTTTTGTTGGGAGAGATATATAAAATACCCACTTATTTTTCGGTAGCATGATTATTCATAAGCATTTTATGATCTCTTTTTTATAAATAATCCCGTTGGAAATTTTATTGCCAATAGTTCCTCAAAAACCAACAAAACACCCATCCAACTCACAAAAAAAGAAAAGAAAAAAAAAACCTAGGAATCTTTGGCCACATTACAACTCACACAAAAATCAGAAAAATAATCAATTATTAACGCGAATAAAGAGGATATTAAGATTATCACCCTTAATCAGCCGAGCAAGATCTAGAGGTACCTTATTAGAAAAAATAACTTATTGGGGCTTCAAACCTTTCCTTGCCGCCCAATCTGCACATTTATTTCCATCATGGTGTATAAGCATTTTATGGTCATGAAATCAATTTATTAGCAAAGTAATGACTTTTGGTCTTTGGATTCCAGAGGTAGAGCCACGTGGTTTTGTATTTTTCCATCTCACTTTTGAAATGTCTTCATGATTTGGGATCATTTAAGATAACTTTTCTGTTAAAGCGATGAGATGCTTGAAATACCCAAGGTTCTCCTTTGATATGATTTTCACCATTAATTATGATTGATTCTTTTAAAGGGAAGTCAAATAACACTGATATAGTGAATAGAAGGAGAATTTTGCAAGTGAATAAGGTTGGCATTGGAAACCAAGACCTTAGAGAAAAAGAACAAATGTTAGAATCAAAAACCCATAATTTTAGAGAATAAGAATAAATGTTGGAAATGAAAACCCTAAATTTGACAAATAAGAACAATTATTAGAAATAAAAACACTATCATTAGAGATTAATAATAAACGTTGAAAGTGAAAATCATAACCTTAGAAACTAAGAACAAAAGCTCAAAGGAATACCCTAAACTTACTCTAATACCATGTAGAAAATTAAATAA
>NEWO01000271.1:467374-506032 GCA_003013225.1 Phalaenopsis aphrodite
GTCATGGACCTCTTCAGATGCTCAAATGACTATGTGGCTGCTCCCCCCTCATAATTGAAATTGTCTTTCTTCGACTACTCCGTCAATGGCCATGTTAACGTGCCATAACATCTCACGAACTTCTAGTAGTAGCCTGTGAATCTTCTCAACTCCAAATTCCTCGGTAAGGGCTAATCAAACATAGCCTTTTTCTTGGATTGATCCATTGCTACCCCCATCCTGGTCACAACATGTCCTAGGTACTTCACCTGTAACTAAGCAAACAAACATTTCTTCAAGTTTGCATATACTTGGTGCTCCCTCAACATCTCCAGGATTGCCCTCAGGTGCCCCACACACCTGTCTTTGTACGACTGCAGATCAAGATACCATCGAAGAAAATGAGGATAAATTTCTGAAGATAAAGTTGAAAAACCCTATTTATAAGAGATTGAAATGTTGTCGGGGCGTTGGTGCGGCCAAACGACATCACTAAGAGCTCATAATGTCCTAAATGTTGTATTGTGCACATCCATTGACTTCATCCTGATATGGTGGTACCTTGACTTAAGATAGATTTTTGAGAAAATGACTGCTCCATAAAATTCATCAAGCAAGTCATCAATCACAAGAATAAGAAACTTGTACAACACAATTTCTTGTTTAAAGCCCCGTAGTCTACGTAAAATCTCCAACTATCATCTTTTTTCTTCACTAGCAGGACAAGTCTTGAAAAATAGTTTACAATAAGCCTGATAATCCCAACCTCGAGCATCTCCTAGCCCAAATTCTCTATCTCATCTTTCTGAATCTGGGGGTATTTGTATGGTCTAACGTTAATGAGAGAACACCCTCCGTCAATGTAATAGTGTGCTCGTGCTCCCTCCGAAGTGGTAACCCGCTTGGTTGCTAAAAAACATTAGTAAGCTACTTTAGGATCTGTTGAATCCCCCTCCAAAAACTTTGTCAACTCTGAATCTTGAACTTCCTAAATGCTCTGCAACTCCACCAAGTAACCCAATCTTGCTCACCAAATCAACTTGACC
Organism: Phalaenopsis aphrodite; assembly: GCA_003013225.1. Lineage (NCBI taxonomy): Eukaryota > Viridiplantae > Streptophyta > Magnoliopsida > Asparagales > Orchidaceae > Phalaenopsis > Phalaenopsis aphrodite. The sequence continues at coordinate 468,400 of NEWO01000271.1, forward strand.
ATGGTTTTGAGCGACACCATGGTTTTGCATAAGCTAGCAACTCCTACCTTCCACTTGGAACTCTATCGTTAAGGACTTCCAATCCACCTTCATCTCTCCCAATATTCAGTCACTTCATCTCCAGAATCACATTTGTGCTGCCCAAATCTAAAGGAAGTCTTCCATCACTTGTAGATCATGCAGTGTCAGAACCAATTCCTTGCAAATTCCTTGACTTTTCTCCGCCTTTCCCGTCCCCATCATGACACCAAAGCTCCCTGTAGTCACTAGCTTCAACCCTAGCTTCTTCACAGCCTGATTTGAGATAAAGTTATGTGTGGCCCCGCTATCCAACAACACCACAATTGATTATTCCTGGATCCCCTCACCTTCATGGTGTGATTAAGGGTAAATTCTACCACCAAATTGAGGAACACCTCTGTCACATCCAAATGCAGATGCTCCTCCGCTGTTTCCTCTTCAGATTTCTCATCCTCTATATACTCCTGAACTAAAAGAAGCTGAAGGGCGCGCTCCTTGCAATGATAACATGGGGCGTATTTTTCGTCATAGCGGAAACACAATCCTTTGACTCTTTTGTCCTACACTTTTGCATCTATGAGGCACTTGAAATTACTTTTGGACCGGGGTCAAGTACTCTTCTCCTTTGGCATCTTTTTCTTAAATGACACCGTCTAGGTCCTCGGTGTCATGGCTGTCATGGTGCACTTGTAGATCCCCCGGTGTTGTTGCCTTTGTCGATCTTCTTCACCTGTTTCTTATCCTCTATCATCAGGTCGAGCTCCATCATTTCCCTCAATCCACATGGTCTCGAGGGGCGGATGGCCGCTTGTAATGTTGGGCTTCAGGCCTTTCAAGAAGTTCCATTCCAAGCCTGCCGCAGAATCCCCTCAACCTCCCAGATAATTGCTCGAATCTCGATACGCCATAATTGTCCCTTCCTAAGTTAGAACATAGAATTGCTCGTGTAGATTTCCATTTCGAATGACTCGGAAATGTTTCGGAAATGTTCCAACAAGCAATCCTTAAACTCCTACCATGAGTGTATCAGATAACTTGCCTCCATCGACTGGAACCACGCTAAAGCCTTCCCCTCCAAGCATAATCCTACGATCATGATCTCTTCCTCAGTCAACCCGTTGATTGCAAAATATCGCTCCACCCGATACACCCATCCATATGCATCCATCTATTCAAAGGTTGACATCTTGAGTTTCATGACCCTTGCATTTCCACCCCAACCTCATCTTCCTCTGATATTTCCCGCCATGGGCCTAAGTGAAACTTCCTCCTTTGATCATATGCATATCCCACTCCCGAATACCTCCTTCATTGTGCTCTTCCATGCCCATTACACCATCTCTTCTCCACTTTTTGGCTCATCCCCTCTATCGAAAGTCTCCACTCCCCTCCTCTCGTAGTTAAAGGGGGACGATCTGTAGGTAGGAGTAACATTAAGGATGCACTCGAAGAAGATTCAAGGTACTGCAAGCAGGTACGAGCTCCATAGTAGGTGCATCGAGACGAGTGCGTCGTGTGTAGATATGTAGAGTGGGAGGAGGACGTGGTGGAACCAAAGGGATAGAGAGCTCATCGGTGGTAGGAGATGGTGGAACCAAAGAGACAGAGGACTCCTTGGTGGTAGGCCAAGTAGAGGGAACATCCACGGGAGGAGGGTAAATAACAGTTCCCAAGAACTCTAGCTCCCCCCACTGGAGAGTTAGGAAAGTAGAAAAATGAAACATCAGAACTCACATACTTTATTTGTAATAGGATCAAGACATTGATGGCCTTTTTGAGTGGCATAGTATCTGAGGAAAACACATTGTATGGACATGGGATCAAGTATACTCTGAGTTGGGACCGTGTTCCGAACAAAGGGTCATGTTCAGGATAAAGATCGTGCACCCATAATTTTTGGGATTTAATGTGGAGAAGACCCGATTGGTAGGAAAGCATAACCTCAAGATGACTAAAAGGGTTCGAAAGTTGTGAATTTTTTAGGCAACTCCATCAAAAAGATAAGTGGCGGTAAGTATGGTTTTATTCCAAAAACGTTTTGAGACATTAAATTGAAACATAATGGAGCGAGCAATGTCGAGATGTCAGTTTTTCCTTTCGACTACCCCATTTTGTTGAAGAGTGTTCATACACTAGCTATGGTGGAGAATGTCCTTATTTACCAAAAATTCTCCTAATATAAAGTTAAAAATTCACGACCATTTTCGGTCCGAAGAACTTGAATTTGAATTATGAATTTGGTCAAAATAAAAGTGTGGAAATTTTTTAAGGTGACCGCAACTTCAGATTTGTCTTTTAAAATATAGACTCACACCATCCAAGTGTAGTCATCAATTAAAGTAATAAACCACCATTTATTGGTGTAACTGGGAGTTCGAGAGGGCCCCCATAAGTCGCTGTGAATAAGTGAAAAAAGGAGCAAAAGTCGTGTAAGTGTGGGATGGATAATGAACACGATGTTTTGCTAACTGATAGTTCTTGCATTTAAAATTAAAAGGATTTTTATCAGTAAATTTCAAGGGATACAATTGTTTTAGACAATATTAGCTGGAGTGTCCTCATTCTTCAAAGAAGTAAAAGCCGGCTACCAGATTAGTAGTTCCACTCATCTTCCCCGAACGACGATCTTGAAAGACACAACAGGAGAAGAATGAACAATACAATCAATGTCATATGTCAACTTACTGACAAACAAAATGTTACACTTCAGTAGAGGTACATGTAAAATAGCTTCCAGTGTTAGACCAGTTGTTAAAACCTTAGACCCATCACCGACAATGAAACTATGGAAGCCGTCAGCAATTTTAGCAAAATCTTTCCTTGAGTGTGAATAATATGTCGAGAATGCTTGAGAGCATACATTCATATGATCCATGACACCTGAATCAATAATTCATGGACTAATAGGTAACCGAAGTAGTGCCATAAGATTGATACCTTAACAATGTGAGAGGCCGAAAGAGAGCTGACTGGATCCAAACAGCTTAAGTGCTCCATTTGACTGTTAAGAGAATCGAAGGATCCCAAAATATTTCAAGTAAGGGCTGGCTGTATCGTGGTGGATTCAAATGTCGTAGTGAAACCCTTGACAACAAAGGATTTGGTTGAAGGTTTGTATACAGGTTTCCCGTTGAGCTTTCAACACTTGTCAAGATTGTGGTTGGGTTTGTGACAGTAATCACAAGTGGGGTAACCAGCCCAGTGTTAAATGAAAGAGGGTTGGGCAAGACATTGCAGTCTGGGATGCCGAGACATAAGGGATCTTTTAGGCTAGACAGCGACAGACCTGTAATCGAGGATGGACTTGGCTGCTAAAAACAACACTGAAAAATAACTAGAAAAAAATATCCTGCAGGGAAACAACCCCAAAAACAACAGCTGGAAACAACCCTCAAGGGTCGGCTGGAGAAGGACCTGGTTGTTGGAAACAACCAAAATACAGCAGATGGGAGAAAAAGATCCTACAGGGAAACATCCCTGAAAACAACTAGAAAGAGTCTTGAAGGGTCAGCTGGAGAAGGATCAGCCGGCGGCTGAGATCTCCGACTACTAATAGAACCTGGATAATACTTATTGATACAAAAAAGAATATACAAACCCATTAATCCACCACTAAGGAAATAAATAAAAATAGGATAGAGTGAAAAAGGAAAAACAATAATAAAAAAGTCAAAGCTAATAACTTAGAATAATAACATAAATTAATGACAACTAGTAATAGCCATTAATATCCTATTATTCGATATGAATGTGGAAATGACTTGGTGGTGGTTTAGAATTTTGAGCATTGGGATTGCAGCCAAGTTGATTTAAATACTGTTCTTTCCATTCAAAAGATTATCAAGCTTTGGATGTACGAATTAAAAGGCATCATTATTGAAGGGGTCAATGTCAATATTATTAAGCTTTGTAAAAGCACTATGGAGACGAGTCATTGGTAGGGTTGGCCACATATTGTATCAGAGTTTGCTTCTCACATTATTCAGATAGGTTTTGTTCATCCACACACATAAAGATTGCAATAAGATGGCTCACTTTTGTGTTAAGCTTGCTTTAGGAAATAGTTTTGTCTTAAAAGCATGTAAACATTGCTCTCTCCATTCAAAAGATTATCAAGCTTCAGTGTTTGAAGTAAAAGAGAACATTATTGAAGAGGGAAATATCAATATTAGCAAGCATTTTAGAGACACTATGACAACGAGACATTGGTAAGTTCAGCCACAAGTTGCATCAGAGTTTGCCTTCTTCATGTTTTTCAGAAAAAAATTGTTTATCTACACAGAGATTACAATAATGCGACTCATTTTTGTGCTAAGCCTGCTCTAGGAAATAGTTTTGTCTTAAAGAATGTACACAAGAATAATGCTCTTTCTTCTATACTTGCAGATGAAAGGTCACATCTTTGTCAATGATTGAGTGTTTTTATGCAATATTTTGAATTTTTTAATTTAGTAACACAATATATGCAATTTCATGAAGATAATACTTCCAACTATATTCAATTGATTGAACATCAACAACAACAAAGTCATAATCCCACTACGTGGAGTCGGCTACATGAATCCTTTTTTTAGTGTCATATTTTCATTTAGTTCTAATAAATTAAGGCCATTTTTTATACAATAAGCCCAAGTCTTCCTAAGTCTACCTCTGCCTTTCTTAACATAAGTCGACTCTAAAACATCTACTCTCCTAATCAAATCATCAGATGGTCGACGTTTAATGTGCTCAAACCATCTAAGACGACTTTCTCTAATTTTGTCCGTCACAAGAGCTACACCAACCCTATCACGGATATATTCATTTTGCATTTTGTCTCTAATTGTAAAGCCACTCATCCACCTAATCATTCTCATCTCGACAACACTTAACTTGGTATAATGCTTCTCTTTTAAAGGCCAACATTCAGCGCCATAGAGCATTGTAGTTCTCACCACCGTCTTATAAAATTTTCCTTTCAGTCTAAGCAGTACTTTTCTATCACACAAAAAGCACGAAACATTCCGACACTTCAACCAACCAACTTGAATTCTACTATTAAAATCCTCATTTATATCACCATCGCTTTGAACAACAAGCCCAAGATATCTAAATCATTCACACCTTTTAATAATTTGATCACCCAACGTTACACTTCTGTCACCAGAGCTACTACTACTAAAATTACATTCCATTTATTCAGTTTTAGCTCTACTCAAATGAAGATCTTTAGACTCCAATGTATCCCTCCATAATTCAAGTTTTTCCTGGGTTTTTTCTCTCGTCTTATCCACGAGAAATATATCATCAGCAAAAAGCATACACCAAGGTACATCCTCCTGCAAATGTCCAGTAAGACCATCCATAACTAAAGCAAAGATATAGGCTTAAAGCCAATCCCTAATGTCATCCAATAGAAATAGGAAAATATTTGGTCAATTCTCCTTCAGTTAGAACACAAATAACAACTCTAGTATACATATCTTTAATGACTTGAATATAAGTCATATCAACACCTTTCTTCTCAAAAACTCTCTAAAGTATATCTTTCGGAAATTTATCGTAGGTTTTTTCTAAATCAATAAAAATCAAATGTAGATTCTCCTTATTATCTCTGAACTTCTCCATCAAACCTCTCAATAAATGTATAGCTTACATAGTAAACCTGCACCTGCCTGGCATAAATCCAAATTGATTATAAGAAATCTTTGTAATACGTCTTAACCGGTGTTCAATAACCCTCTCCCATAATTTAAAGTATGACACATCAACTTAATTCCTCTACAATTTGCAAACTCTTGTGCATTCCCTTTATTCTTAAACATTGAGAACAAAATACTCTTCCTCCACTCCTCGGGCATCTTTTTAGTTTTTAAAATAATATTAAAGAGTTTAGTGAGCAAAGAAACTCCAAAATCTCCTAAATATTTCCACATTTCAATTGGGATATCATCAGGTCCTACAGATTTTCCACCCTTGGTTTTCTTTAAAGCCTCATCAACTTTTTTTTTACTAATGCGATGGTAAAAATGAAACGTTTTATTATTATTAACGATAATAAGATCACTAAAGTCGATCGTATTTTAAGAAACTTCATAAAAAAATTTATTAAAATAACTCACCCACCTATGTTGAATATCTTTATTTAAGAAAAACACTTTTTGATTTTCATCTTTAATACACTTTACTTGAGTTAAATACTTACTTTTCTTTTCTCTTTGTTTGGCTAGTTTATATATATATTTTTCACTCTACCTAGTATATAATCTATTACAAAGATCATTAAAAGCAGAATTTTTAGCGTCACTGATTGTTCTTTTAGACTCTCTGCAGATTGTTTGATATTTTTCCCAGTTCTCTAAGCTTTTATATTTAAACTAATTTTTATAACATAACTTATTATATTTTATCTTTTCTTGTACAATATTATTCAACCACCAACTATTTTTATTTATAGAAACTTTTTCTTTTGATTCTTCAAGTACATCTTTTGTTATTTTTTTAGTAGTGTTTGTTATTTTATCTCACATAGCATTTGCTTCTTTATGAGCACCCTTAATTTTGAAATCTTAAATTTTACTCATATAAATACTTTTATTTGTGTCTTTTAGGTTTTTCCATCAAATTTTACGATGATAAGTCCTAGTATTCTTTATTTTATAACTCTTCATTTTAAAATCTAGAACTAATAAACGATGTTGGGTACTTAAATCCTCACTTGGAATGACCTTGCAATTTTTACAATCTCGACGATCTCTTCTTCTCATAAGAAAATAATCAATTTGTGTTTTATTATCTATACTTATAAGTAATAAGATACTCATCTTTTTCTTTGAATAAAGTATTAGTGATAACAAAATCACAAAATCATACCCTGAAGCAAAATCTAAAATAGCTCCACCTTCTTCATTAGTCACCACCTTCTTCATTAGTCACTTTAAAACCGTAGCCACCATGAATATTTCTGAAATCTTCTACCACTACCGACTTGTCCATGTAAATCTCCTCCAATAAAAAAACTTTTTTCAAAATTGTATCAAGTCTTCTAAATCATTCCAAGATTTATCTTTAGACCCTATATCTAATTTTACTTGGGGAGCATAACCACTTATAATATTAAAAATCTTAGTATCAATGATAATCTTAAGGGCTATANAAAATAATCAATTTGTGTTTTATTATCTATACTTATAAGTAATAAGATACTCATCTTTTTCTTTGAATAAAGTATTAGTAATAACAAAATCACAAAATCATACCCTGAAGCAAAATCTAAAATAGCTCCACCTTCTCCATTAGTCACTTTAAAACCGTAGCCACCATGAATATTTCTGAAATCTTCTACCGCTACCGACTTGTCCATGTAAATCTCCTCCAATAAAAAAACTTTTTTCAAAATTGTATCAAGTCTTCTAAATCATTCCAAAATTTATCTTTAGACCCTATATCTAATTCTACTTGGGGAGCATAACCACTTATAATATTAAAAATCTTAGTATCAATGATAATCTTAAGGGCTATAATTCTATCTCCAATTCTATTAATTTTTACAACATTATCTTTCAAACTCTTGTCTATAATTACACCTACATCATTTCTAGTGCGACTTTTATCATAATACCAAAGTTTAAAACGTAAGTTATCAATCTCCTTAGCCTTTTCTCAAACCCATTTAGTTTCTTAAATACATAGTATATTAATCTTTCTATTAATCATAATATCAACTAATTCCATTAAATTACCATTGAAAGTACCTATATTCCAAGATCTAATAATAATATTAGTTACATTAGTTTCATAAACTAACTACTTTACATGCATCCGTCCGTAATGTGGGAACCCTTACTTATTTGAGACTACACCAGGACGTCGGTGCAGCAGCCCTTGCACACTTTTCACTATATGTAGACTATACAATGCGTCGCTTCTAGGAGACGCCCTAACACTTACACAATGATCAAAAGGATTCATGTCATGATTTTTTCGACAAGTTTTACGCTAGATGTCTACTACCTAACACAACCCTCTACTTTTCACATCCAGGCTTGGGACTGACAATGACAGTGTTATTAAATTGATTAAAAATGATTTTATTTTGTTTTTTTGGAGAGGAGGGGGAGGGAGTATTTACATACAAAGCACACTTTTTTTATGTATTTACATATCTCCCACCTATAATTTCCAAAAAGAAAAAAAATTTTCAGTTCATATATTGTTTCTGTAAACAAGAAAAATAACTGAAGACAGTTTCTCCTCTCTATACCTCCATATTTTCATATTTACCTATATAGATCTCACACATTGGTGCAAGACTCATGTACTATGGTTTCAACCATACTAGACAGTTGATTCCAAATTAACATATTTGATATAGTGTCTTAGGAGGAAGCCAAATGTGTCAGCAAGGACTTTAAGATTAACCGATCTTATATCAATCAAGTTTAGTTGGCCGTACATAAACTTATATGAAGAGCAACATTTTAACTCCTTATCGAGTGGTTATTAACGTGAACTTCAGAGAATCATACAGACGACCATAACAACTTGCTAGAATTGTTGTTTCTAGAATGTGGTTGGTCTTGCGGTGTATCTGGAGGCAGTTTCTCATATCCATACCTCCATATTTTCATATTTACCCATATTGATCTCACACATTGGTACAAGAGTCATGTACTATGGTTTCAACCCTATTAGAAAGTTGATTCCAAATTAAATATTTGATATAGTGTCTTAGGAGGAAGCCAAAAGATGCCAGCAAGGAATTTAAGATTAGCCGATCTTATATCAATCAAGTTTAGTTGGTCGTCTATATAATTCTTGGAAGTTCACATTAATAACAACTCGATAAGGAGTTAAAATGTTTTCTTCATATGAGTTTATGTACAACCACCCAAGAGAACATAACTATAGTCACGATATGCACAGTGGAGAACTTCACATCTATCCTAAGGCATCTTGAATGCTCCTTATGAATTATTTATGTAGCAAGGTTATTATTGGTAATATTGGCTATATATGATCAATGAACAGGCCATATATCCAATTTTCTAAGACATTCGTTCCTAGTTCTATAAAATAGGCAAGAGCCACTCAACCCATGAATCAACCAGACCCATAATTTGCAAGTTCCTAGCGATGACATTGAAGTACCAACGACATTGATAAAATTATTTTAAAAATTTTTCTTCATTTTTAAAAGTAATTTCATTAGTCAGTGTGCGCATTGGAGGTAAAATGTTAATCTGTCATGTCATCTGCAATGCAACGCATAGTTTTGCTAAGTCACAGAAGCCAAAATTTTGGCAATGCCGTCAATTAATCCCCATGAAAGGGTGAGATATCAAGGTCTCTTACTATAAAATCTGGGAATAAAAAAATTGAACTGTCTGCATCGATTCGATGGAACCGACAAGCTAGTTCTCCTAATAAGAGACAAGGAGGGGAGGATGGGATTCATCCTGAGCAAATACATGAGTGAGGCAAGCGAGAAGACAGCCCGTGCGAAACAGAGATGAACAGAAAAAATAATCGAGATAATAACATATCATAAAAAATTTCTAAATATGAGGCTGACTTGTTTTTTAATATATTAAAAGTAGAAAAAATTAGAAGTGTTTCAATCAATATTTTATAAAAAAAATCTTAAGAAATTAATGTGTATTATATTTATTATGCTGATAAAATATCAATACTTCAAGTTTACCCTTTTATGGGTGAGCAATGTTGCCCGAATAATGCGGGAGAAGTGAAGCCGCATAAGGGAGACGGCGATGAGAGGCGATGTTGCATACAAGGAGAGAAGTGAAGCGGAACCAACAGTGAGTGAGACGGGCAACAACGCTGCGTACAGGGAGGTGAGTAAGGTGTGCAAAATAGTGCACATGCAAGAATAGAACAAGTCCAGCAACTATGGGAGAGGAGTAACCAAGTTGAAAAGGACAACTGACCAAATTCACATGAAAATGGAGAAGGGTTCGACAGTCGATTAAGCAGAAGAACCAATTAAGAATTTGGTGTAAATGTAAGTGTTTTAAATTTTCAAAACAATTATTAAAATTTAAATTTAGGAAGAATCACATCAAACCACTCAATTCTTGTGCATTTACAAATCAAACTCCTACACGTTATTATTTATACATATGCTATCTTTCCTATGCCTGGAAAGATGTATTTCACTTTTTAAAAGTTAAAATAATGATATCTTTGATGTGATATGAATGACTTGGGTGGTATAAATGTAAAAAGCAAAATTTAGTTTATTCTATATTTGAATACATAAGAATTAGGTTGTATGTACGAAAAATCCCCTTAAATCTAATGTTATTAAAATTAAAGATTAGCTTTTATTAAATAATGCCAGAAATCAACAATTAAAGAATATAAGAATCCAAAGATTAGAAGGATCGTGATTATTAAATATGCAAGAAGAAAAAACGAGGTAAAATTTTACATGAAACTCTTTTTCTAAAATTTTTTATAGATATATAAACCTAGGGTGAGTTTACATTGAAGAAATATTTTAAGGTTTGACTAGAGGATGATAATAGATTTGACATAAGTGATCACTGATAGAGTAATGGAAGAGTTGAAGTTTGTGGTATTTTAGAAGAATTATAAATTGAAGTAAAATTGTGAAATATCAAATGTTGTGGTTCAGAAATAAAATCTCTAATTTTATGATCAGGTGAAATTAATAGAAGTTAATAATTAAAGTTGTGGTAAATTTTGTTAAAAATTTATTTTTAAATGTAAAACTAAGGTGGTAAATACAATTCTTTTATACTAATGTAAATGCATTCATATTTCAAATGTTTAGATAATGATAGTTTTTGATAAAATTAATTGAAATTTTAAATTTGATAAAATTGCATAAGCATTTCGACATATTTTAAAAAGGTTTCATAAAAGCATTCATATTGAAGGTTGAATATATGATTCAGTTAAGTAAAAGAAATTACATGAAAATCAAATAAAGTATAACAATGTAAGTCAATAAAAGGAGTCACCTCCTTATAGTGCCAATTGTGGATGTTATTACACCTGCGTGCATAAAAATATAAAAGGTTTGGAATAGAAATAGAAATGCAACTTAAGTAATAAAATATTTTAGATGGTGCTCATGAAATAGCTTTTTAAATGAAATATAAATGTTTAAAATTTGTAATAAATGTAACTATAAATGCTTAAACAATTTTTTTATAAAAAAAGTTCAAGTATAATTATTTGGAATAGCATACATGTTAGAGCATATGCATTTAAAAAAAATTTAGTATACTATAGAACTTTAATTATTTGCTAAGTTGTTGTATAGCTTAAACTATGAAATTGCTCCTTCAAACTAAATGATTGATATGAGATAACTTGTGCATTGAGAACATGAGCAATTGAAAATAAGAAAAAGAAATATATCTTGTCTTAAAGTTTTCTATTAAACTTGTTGTATGATACTTGATAATTATATGTGTTATGGATATGGATTAGAAATGTTGGTGTTTAATGTTCTTATTATTGGGATATTTTTAGATTATCTTAAATTTTGAGAGCAAAGCCTTTACTGTCCAACCATCTACTCCCAATTTAAAAATTTCAAATCAATGCACAGAGTCGTGACACTAACATATACCAGAAAATATGCAAATAACACCAAAGAAAGCAGTAGGTCATCCATTCCCATCAACAAAGGCAAACAAGGATGATGCCATCCAACCTTGGCTCCACAAGTACTAAGTAGTTCGGATAAATTGATGGCCTACTACACCAAAAAGATAATGAAAATGGGCATCCCTATTTACATAAAAAGAATGGGCATATGGAACATTGTCAAACTAGGCTCACTACGGCCTAAGGTGACTCCTATGAGCCGATGATTGATGATGACAAGACAAGAATGTAGTTGACAAAGGAACTAATGAAACCTTGTTATAACCCATGTAACAATTTGTAGAGCCTAAGATGATCTTTTGATTAGGCCCATCTTTGTGAGGTTCATGGAGACATTGTCCAAGGCCAATTAAAATTTAAAAGAGAAAAGAGGTTTGGAGTCATTGTGTGTGTAGCCCCCAACTGAAAGGCCCTCCCCATCTTTTTTACTTATTTTTTACCTTTTTTATTTCGTCTTATGTATTGTGTTGCTTCTCACTTTTTGTGAACAAAGACACAATAACAAAGATAAAGAAGAATTGGTGTTTAATCTGGATCTTCTAAGCATCCATACAAGATCATGAACTAAGAAAATTTATGCTAGTGAAACTACTTTTTTCAAAGTAATTTCATAACAATAATTTTCATTATCTTTTTCATATAATGAACTACATACAAAATAAAAAAAAAAAGGGAGCATTAATTTTAAGACTACTGATTAGAAATTATAAGTTACATGACATGATAAGGTAATATAGAAAAAAAATTCATCCCTATGAGGATCTAGTCACATGTTAAACTCATGAGTGCTTAATCAAGCCCTAAAAAGGAGTTGTCACTTTTATCCAAAGATGGATGTGACTACAAACTACGCAAATGTGCTGAGATCCAACAAATAAGAAACCTCATAAGATTTTTGAAAAATTCCCACAAGAAAAAAACTTCCTAATCATTATTCAACCATGCCTGTATAAAGAAACCATTAAAATGTAAAGATCAATTAAAAAAAAAATCTAAACCATTAAAGTTGATCATAAGGATAAATACTGAAGGAAAAATGATACAATAGAATATATGCCACACTTAAACTAAACAATTTAATAAACCGAATGACCATAAGATCAGCTATAGTGCTTGAATAATATCTCAAAGGAGCTCATCCAGCATGGCAAAAAAACAAAATCAGTAAAATTATGTAGAATAGGAAGAAACAATGAAGAAATTGGGCGTTGATGTGGACGATGATACTGTTTCTACAACACAAATGTGTGAAGAGCTACATCCCATTAGCAATGGGTATTTTTTATTGTGTTTATGAAGTTACCATAGAACATGTAATGCAAAAAGGAATTGTAGGTATTGCAGTGTTCAATTTGCAAGGATTCAACTTGACACATTTAATTTAGGTTTAGTTTAGAATTTATTTTCTTTTATTTTTATTATTGTTTTTTAGAATCATGATTAGCTTTTATCAATTGTCAAAATTTATTACGGTTGAGCATTAGGTTTTGGGTAAATCGGGCAATTAATTTCTTAGATAAAAAATTGAATTATTGAATGAGTAGTTTAGAGTTGCTTCGAATTTAAGCAAGACCCTAAAGAGAGTGTGGTGGCTATTTTGTTCAAGCAATCCTACCAATCCAATAGTCCATAGATACTCTACTTTGGCATGGTTCCAAAAAGTCCTACTCAAACTACATCAAATATTTTTCTTCCCTCATCACCATGCATCAAGTTGGCTTCAAGATGGCCAAGGGAAGAAAACTACGGCTTCATTTGAGACACCTTTCTAATTACTTCGCAGCAAGAAAAACAATCAATAAAATGCATTGTCTGCTTGAATGATTGGTTTTTTTATTGATTTTACAGAATTTTGCCATAGGAATACAACTTTTTGGGAAAACATAATAGGGATAATGATCGGGAAAGCAGCTTTAATAAAAAAAAAGATAGAAAATGACAAAAAGTTGCATATTTAAGTAGTCATTGAAAGGTGTAAAAGCATCTAGTGGTCTATCATCAACAAAGTCTGTGAAACTCTAGAGAAAAAGAAAGCTATAACTTATGACGTCATGCAAAAATGGTGCTTATTCAAAATCCTTGTTCATTTAATCAATCTCTGCTGTGGGATATCAAATCAAAAGTAGGTTTAAAGCAACATCAAGAAATGGTACCTGGAAGAATGAGAATAATTATGCATACTGGAGATGTCTTGGTGTGCTTTAGTTTTACTTTTTAGGATTAGGAGCAATGAAAACAGTTAGAAAAATAACACTACAGTCGCAATGAACTTAACTATCACCATTATAGTGCAAATAAATAAATGAACATCAATCAGACATTTATTACTTGGAAAAATTTCAATGGCATCCTCATAGGCAAGCCTTGTCCTGGTGAACACAACGTGATGATTGACTATTAAAAAAAGTATAAAAAAATAGTTGAAAATAATAACGAAATCTCCAAAATAGCTAAAGGCTTTATCAAAGCTAAAGTTTTGGCAATATAGTAGAATGACCTCAGACTTTCAATCAGTAGCATTTTTATTACATGCTCCACCATAGCTAAATAATATTAAAAAAAGCCTTTACAGCATTAATCTCAACATTGTACCTTATCCCAACAAATTAATTTTGCTTTTATGAATCCGCATTTTCCATTAGTTCCAAGCGTGCATGAGAAGTTCAACCACAAATCCACAAATTACTTTGAGTACCTTATATTCATATTACCTTAGGTCCATTGTTTTTCATATGTAATTCATCAACACTAAATTCATTCACCCATCTAAGGGAGCATTTTCTAGACTTCCAATATATCCAAGCCATCCATCTCTATTTTCAACTATCTTGTCTAGTTATGTTCAATAACTATCAACCCAATCATTGCACTAATATAATTATTCCTTTACCAGTCGTTCCTAATTTGTGAAACAAGTATCTTAACATGTTCATCTCCATGCAAAACTAAGCCATCAAATCATAACAAAATTAATTGTAATTTTAAGAAAATTCTTTTTTTTCAAGTTTCCATAATATCATTACACTGCATAGTAATCTTGACGCACTCTTCCATTTAACCAACATACCAAAATTTTGTACGTTATATTCTCATTTTTTTCCAAAATACTTAAACATATCACATCAAGGTTTTCCTTCATCGTCTAGTAATATTACTGGTATTTACAAGTATCCCATCCAATAATATTGCATATTATATGCTAAATCTTTGTCCACTAATTTAAATTAACATTTTCAAATAACTAATCCAAGTTTAACAATGATCGCAGACCTTTTGAAACAAATTTTAATGTCCTAGAATTCATTAGATAGTAAGCACCTTCAATTTAAGCATTCCCACTTGGTTAATCCTGATTCACATTTAGGTTGGGTTTCGATGAAAGTAAAGAAACTGACATTAACTTCAGGTAATTTCTGGTTTGATAAATCAGTCATAAAATCATAGCAAAATTTTTTGCAATTTTAAAAAATATCCTTTTTTCAATTTTCCATAACATCTTTACATTGCATAATAATCTTGAAGTGCTCCTCCATTTAACCACCCAGCCTTAATTTTGTAAGTTATATTCTCATCCTTTTATGTAATAAATCCAAAATACTTAAATGTATCACATCAAGGTTTTCCTTCATCTTCTAATAATACTACTGATATTGCATATTATATGCTAAGTCTTTTTTAATTTTATATTGTTATTTTATTTTGTTTATGTTTTGATTTGAAAAAAACATATATGACTAAAATATAATTGTTTTTAAGAACATTCAAAATGCAAAAAAGCTGTTTTGAGTGTTTTCAAAAATATTTTAATTTGTTTTTAGAGTAAAAACAATTGTAAAAAAACAAACCAAACAAAAATGTTTTATTAAATAAAAAAAAAATTAAAAAAAAATCAAAATTGATCCCAAATATGACCCAAATGAAGTCCTAATAACATGAAGTAATACATACCAACTAGATCCAGAAGACATTTTTCTGATGTCCCATAGTTTAGTAGTTTGATCTTTACCATTGGAGATAAAATAGCGACCATCTCCGCGACTGTCAATAAAAGTAATACCTTCTAAATGACCAATCAACACTCCTGCAGCTTGCTCTTTTTTTCGTAGACAACGTCTATCCCAAACCTGAATAATCTATAGTTACTCTCCATCCTTGATAGAAAAATAAGCAATTTGAAATTTGCAAAATTAAACATAACTAAAATAAAAACTTGCTGAATTCAAAGATTCACTGTAAATAAAACAATATTGTAGGCTACTAACAAGCCAAACCATGGCATCAATCCAAGCACAATTAAGATTAAAAATAGAAAATATAAGAAAAAGGCAAGGAAATAATTTAGGCATACTTGAAAGGTCCTATGTAGGAGCCAAAACAAGATCTATCACTACACTATAACTGCTAATCAAAAATAGACCAAGCCAACCCATAGAAAGTTTTTGACATTTTTCATAATTGGAACTTAACCAGATCTTACAAAACGAACAATAAGCTTTCTATATTTAATAGATTATGCATACCTGATTGATCCCCCCTCACCATGTTACAGCTGAATTTGAAGATAAATAGTTTCTAAACAAATCATTTTCAATCATTTCATCCAAATAGAAAAAAAAAATTTAAGCCCCTGTTCCATCATATCCCTTTAATATGAATAGATTCAAGTGTACTTCACGAAAGAAAGCTCATCAACAAACACAAAAATTTGATTTAGAGAATCACAGTGAATGTTTTTATATGACGAGGTTCATTTCATCAAATTACCCATGGGAGAATTTATGATATTCACGGCATACAAATAAATTTTTATTAGAACTTTCTTTCTGCTAATGAAGTTTGTTCCTAGCACAAAACAAAAAAGAGAGCGTAGTTCGGGCACAATGAAGAATAGCGAATGTTACCTTGCAGAGATTGTCATCACTGCCCGAATAGACGAGATTGCCAGTTTCATCGGCAAAAGTCACTGTGTTCACATCAGACTGGCAAAAAGAGTAAAAGTTTAAATAGTAAATAAAAACTCAAAAAACATGCATTTTTTTACAAGAGATTATCCTCTCAAGAATGCAATGAAAAATTCAGATTTTATCTTAAAGGAAAGCAAGTATGCAAATAGAGTACACTGATGTACATACATGGCTTAGGAACAAACCTCGCATGCATGAGTTCATAGGATATCTTCCCGATTATGGTAAGATATATTACCGCAGCAATCTTGTGAAGTAATAAAAGCTTTAATAATCGGTTTAAATGAATAAACAAACAAATAAATAAATAGTAGTAATTGAATCAACAATGTATGATGAACGTCATTACAGTTGGACCTGTGTCGTTTGACCCCGTTCGAACCAAATGAAATCGAGAGAGAGAGAGAGAGAGAGAGAGAGAAACGGAAGAAACAACAGTGAAAAAGAAAAAGAAGAAGAAGAAGAAGAAGCAGCAGTAGAAGATGGGAAGGAAGAGGAAGACTTGCCTGTGGGAGGAGACATCGTCGACCAGGCAAAGGCGACGAAGCAGCGTCGACGGTTTCCAAGTGGGAGAAGACCAACTGTAGCCGAAGGAAGGAGTGGCTCGTGCATAGATGCTGCATCGTTCTGTGTGAAGCCGAAGCAAAAGGCTTGCATGCATCATCGTCGGCATGCAGGAGAAGAGGCCAATTAAGCGGCTTCGCGTAGGAGAGGGAAGCCCATGCCCTAGCTGAAGGAGAAGGAGAAGGAGAAGAGAATGGGGAGAAGAAGCTTCATGCAGCCTTCTTCGAACAAGGACACGTTCTAGCCGGTCGAGGTAGAAAAGCAGAGCAGAGAGCAGAGTCAGCTGCGCGGCTTTGTGCAAGAGACCAACAAAGAAGCCAAATCGTTTGAGAGATTACTCGGCATTCTTTTCATATTAAATTTTATTTAAGTGCTAATGTACATCAGTTTTATGTTAATTAAAAACAAAGAATTTAAGTGGAAGAAATGATATTTGCTTTGAGACAAGATGAGTAGACAATGGTTGTGAAAAAAAGTTTAAGGTAAATGAAATTAGCATTTTGAATGTATTAATTTAAATTTGTTTATTATAATATTAATGTTAAATCATATTATTTATTAGTAGAAATTAAGATTTAAGCTAAAATTATTGTAAGATACATAAGTGTAATACTTGACTCAAACAAGGTTTAAGACGAATAATTATCATTATTTTAAAATATAAGTTAGATTTCATTTATGTAATACTACAATGAGATTTATAGCATAACATATTCATATTATTGGATAGGAAAAATATGCATATTAAACAGTTACAATAAAGTATTCCTAAGAATACGTTTTATGACTACATGACATAAATTCCCGTACATGTGCATAAATCAGTTTATGACATGACATATAAATTTAGTAAGATTGTATTTATTCATCAGTAGATAAAGAAAAGTGTTTAATAAGAAAAGAATATATGATATGAACGAGTATAATAATGAACAAAGCATCTCATAGAAGATTTTTTGATTCATGAAAAATTATCATCCTCTTATAAATCTTTTGTTCTAAACTTGGATAAAGTGTAGGTCCCAAATTCAATCCAAGATGTCTTATCCATTTCTAATTTGAAGAATGTTGTAGAAGAAGATATTCTTGCCCTTGAAAATAATATATCTGGATCACGACTCTACCACTTGGAAAAAGAATTGTAAGGTGCAAATGCGTATTCAATGTACACAGCAAATGAGAGCATAGAAATGTTCAAGGCTAGACTTGTAGTAAAACATTTCACTCAGCCTTACGGGATCGACTACTATGAGTCATTTGCACCAATGAAAAAACTCAATATAATAAGAGTGTTATTGTTATTGACTGTCAACCAAGATTGGCCTTACATCAACAGACATTAGAGATGCATTTCTTAATGAAGATCTTGTGGAAAAAATGTATATGAAGATATCTGCAATATTAAATAGCAATAGAAACAATAAACTAGTGTGCAAACTAAAGAAAATAATCTTCTATAGCGAGGTCAAAAAGGTTCATCAAAACTATTATTACCAATGAGTATTATCAGTGTCAGGCTGATCACATTTTATTTGTGAAATCAAATCAAGAAGGTATGATACTCATCCTTATTTATATATGTAGATGACATTATTCTTACGAACAATGACATTAGGAAAATTGAAACAATAAAAAATAATAATAAATTTTGAGTTTGAGATAAAAAATCTTGAAACTTTAAGATACTTCTTTGGAATGGAAATTGCAAGATCCAAAGAATGCATTGTTATAACCCAACAAAAAAATATATATTATTGACTTATTAAAGAAAATAGGCATGCTGGGTGCAGACCAACAGATATCTCTATAGGTTCCAATTGACGAACATGAAAAGAAGAGGAGGATAACATCTCAATTGAAAAAGGGAGGCATCAAAGATTTGTGAGTTAACATAGCTATCTGTCACATGCAAGAGCTGACATTGCCTTTTCTATGGGAGTAATGAGTCAGCATATGAATGATACAAATGAAAATCATTTAGAAGCAATTTTTTGAATTTTGAGATACCTAAAGATGAATTCAAAACGTCGATTGATATTCAAAAAAATTGAGAATTATAACAGGTGATCTACATTGCAGCTAGTTGGGCAGAAGAACTAACTAACAAAAGATTTACTACAAGTTACTATTCATTTATATGCGGTAACTTGGTTGCTTGGAGAAGTAAAAAATAAATTGTAGTGGTAAAAGTAGTGCAAATTCTGAGTATTGTGCCCTGATCCTAGGAATTTATGTAGAGATGTGGCTAAAAAATTATTGGTGGAACTACACATGGAGAACAAAAGCAATATTAAGATTTTCAATGATAGTTAATTAGCCATCAGTATTTTAAAGAATTCAGTCCATCATGATCAAATCAAATATATACATATTGACAAGCATTTTATATCTGAGAAGGTCAATGAAGAGATTTACTACGAGTTACTATTCATTTATATGAGGTAACTTGGTTGCTTGGAGAAGTAAAAAATAAATTGTAGTGGTAAAAGTAGTGCAAATTCTGAGTATTGTGCCCTGACCCTAGGAATTTATGTAGAGATATGGCTAAAAAATTATTGGTGGAACTAAACATGGAGAACAAAAGCAATATTAAGATTTTCAATGATAATTAATCAGCCATTAGTATTTTAAAGAATCCAGTCCATCATGATCAAACCAAAAATATACATATTGACAAGCATTTTATATCTAAGAAGGTCAATGAAGGGATTGTCCAGTTAAGCTATATCCCAACTCAGTATCAAATTGCTTACATTCTTACCAAAACTCTTTCTCGATACCACTTTAGTGATCTTAGCAGCAAGTATGGGATGTATGACATACATTCTAACTTAAGGGGGAGTGTTGATATGCATACAATTGTGGACCACTTAGGCCCACCCATGGTTTAGGAAATCGCGGATCAACTGCTACATTTGAGGGTAGAAATTATTTTCTTTAACTATCCATTATTATGTTTTTATTTATTTCATTCTTATCATGATAATTTGAATTTCCATCGAATTATTTAATGAAAATTAAAGACTTTTTTTCTCTCTAAGAAAGTTCCTCCAAAAATTCCACGGTAACCCTACTCTTATAAGCAGTGTAGCTGTATCTTGTTAGATTTCAGGTAGTGGATCCTCCTCAACATTCTTACTAATGTAGATATCGCTGAATAGTTGTGTTTCCTGTATCGCTAAAATTCCACAGTAACCCTACTCTTACAAGTAGTGTAGCTGTATCTTGTTAGATTTCAGGTAGTGGATCCTCAACATTCTAACTAATGTAGATATCGCTGAATAGTTGTGTTTCCTGATGTTTTCTACGTGGAAGACAACCAATTTGATTCTTCCCCTTCAAATCCTGACCGTTTTCAATTAATTCTTTTCTTACCACTACAATTTCCAAATGCATGTATCAATCCTTTCTCATCTTGTACCATAGAATGGTTTCATGATGCTTCTTACCGACATGTTTGCATATATTAGTTTTGAAAATGGACCTTCAAAGCACAAGTCCGCAACAAGTTATCACTATTTATAGCCTGGAAAAAACTTCTAGAAATATTTATATTATAACTCACATTTAATTCTGCATTTACATACACACCACACAATTCTTATGTATTTACATATCTAACACCTAACTTTCATATTTACATACATAGCACTTAAATCTTAAATGCACATAAAAAATAACATTATAACTTCTAAAAATTGAAATAAATTTTTCATGAATAGGCTAGGACACCCAAGGGTTATAAATATAAATACAAAAGTTTACGTGTTAGATAAATACGTAAGGATTTGTGGAATGTATGTAAATTCCCTTAAATCTAATGTGAATCATTAGCAAAGCATAAGCATTTATCTAGCCAATATTCATCATAGTTTATTGAGCCATCTGTAGTGCATACACATAATATTCATGATAAGGTTCTTATAAAATATACAACAAATAGAGAAGAAACAAAGACTTCTAGGAGGGGATAAGTTGATGGTTCGCCTAAACACAAAATTTTCCATAGGCTTGTAAGAAGCGGGTTTCAATATGGTTGGAACCAAACCGATTCATATGGGAGGTATATGTTGATGGTTCACCCACATTCATAGAATATTTCAAGGACTTGTAAGAAGCAGGTTTCAATATGGTTGGATCCACACCGATTCATATGGCTACTTGGTGTCATTGAACAAGATAGATATCTTACAACTGCTGGCTTTAGCTCGCATTCGCTATGGCTAATCTAAGATTACACCGCAAGCTTTCAACAAATGTTGCAGTGTTCTCTTGAGTGTCATATTTTCATTTAATTCTAATAGAAAGTACCCATTTGACAATTCAGGTTATCTCTGGAGTTTCAATATCTCGACCCAAAAAAGATGCTAAAGAAGACCAATCTTAACATTACATTAGAAATTTAGACTTTATTATCTTTGTGCAAACATGCTGTAATTTTTTTCAGTTGGAGTACATCAGAGATTGGCTTTAAGCCCATATCTTTTTGCTTTAGTTATGAATGCTCTTACTCGACATGTATAGTAGGGTGTACGTTGGTGTATGCTTTCGCTGATAATAACCTTCTTGTAGATAAATCTATAGAAAGAGTTCAGGGTATATATTGGAGTCTAAAGGCCTTCGTTTGAGTAGAATTAAAAATGAATATATGAAAAATAATTTTAATACTAGTAACTCTAGTGGTTGAGTTATAACTATGGGTGATCAAATAATTAAATAAGTTGAACAGTTTAGATATGTTAGGTCTATTGTTCAAGGTGATGGTGAGATAGATGGGGATGTTATTAGTAGGATTCAAGTTGGTTGGTTGAAGGAGAGGAATGTATCGGGCCTATTGTGTGATAGAAAAATACCACTTTGACTGAAAGAGAAATTTTATAAGATGGTGGTGAGAAAAAATTTATAAGATGGTGGTGAGACTTGCAATGCTTTATGGCGCTGAATGTTGGCCCTTAAAAGAGAAGCATAAAACCAAGTTAAGTATCGCCGAGATGAGAATGTTTAGATGAATAAGTGGCTTTACACTTAAAGATAAAATATGAAATGAATATATCCGTGATAGGGTTGGTGTAGCTCCAGTGGCGAAAGAAATGAGAGAGAGTCATCTTAGACGATTTGGCACATTACACATCGACAATTTGATGATCTGGCTTGAAGAGTGGATGATTTAGTTTTTACTTATGTTAAGAAAGGCACGGGTAGACCTAGAAAGACTTGGGAATATTATAAAAAAAATGATCTTAATTTATTAGAATTAAATGAAAATATGACACTCAAGAGAATGCAACTGAGAAAAAGAATTCATGTAGTCAGCCCCACTTAGTGAGATAAATGCTTGTTGTTGTTGTAAACATGTTGTAATTGCCATGTTCACCATACAAAACCATCAAAGGGAATTTACATGCATAACACAATATTCTTATGTATTTACATACCTAACACCTAAAGTTCGATATTTACCCAAACGTCATGAACCTAGACATGAAAAAGTTTATTTCAGTTTTTAAAAATTAATCATAATCGTATTTTTTATGTGATGTTAATTTTTTTTAGTATTATAAATATAAATATCAAAATATTGTGTGGTATGTATGTACATGCCCCTAAATCAAAATATGATACACTACTGCCATATCTTTGGTTGTATGATTAGACCTTCTATCTAAATTTCCATTAGAGAGTCATCTACCTAAGGGTAAAAAAATAATTTCTCTACCATTAACTGAGCGTTAAAATTACCATGGAGAATGAAATTCTTCTACTTATATGGATGTGAAGTACTTGATAAAGAACAGTGTAACTTGACGGCCCGGTGATAACTTACATGCTGGATTATGTTCCTCTACACTCTTCAGTATTAATTCCATGATATTTTCTTTCCCTTCTTCTTGTTCTCTTTCGTTAAGTTGTCCTCAATTTTACCAGTAAGAGGCAGTGAATGTCAAACAGACTACTTTGAGAGTTCTAAATCTAGCCTCAGGCAAATGAGAACACTATCATTTGAAACAGCATTATATATTGTATATCTATTTCTCAAGTGCTTGGTTCTTATTCCTTGGTTTTTATTTTAAGTAGATTTCAATTTCCTTTGATTCCAGTTGGCTTCAGCAAAGTGTGCATGTTTATTTAAATTTTACATTCACCGTACAGAAAAC
Organism: Phalaenopsis aphrodite; assembly: GCA_003013225.1. Lineage (NCBI taxonomy): Eukaryota > Viridiplantae > Streptophyta > Magnoliopsida > Asparagales > Orchidaceae > Phalaenopsis > Phalaenopsis aphrodite. The sequence goes on from NEWO01000271.1 coordinate 491,744, forward strand.
AAAATATTTCATTATTCTTTCAAGTATTTGGTTGTTGCCTTATATATTAGTGAGTTTTCCATGTCAAGTGTGCTTCTCACACTAGATCTCAATATAACAGGACATAAATCACATAATATAAAATTGTCACACCTTCAAACAAAAACAAAAAAAAGAGAGTAAAACATGCAAGAAGGAACCTACAGCATGCAACTATAGAACAGAGAATGCTAAAAGTGGGAAGTTTATTTGGCATAAATAAATTCATCATTACCTTTTTGTAAAGGTAAACTTAATATGAATGCTACTTTCAGAAAAAAAAAAAAAAATTGCAAACGCATTTTGAGTGCAGAGTTTCTCATACAGAGTGAGCTGGGAACCGAGATGTCAACTTATTTGCTTCCAAATCATAAACATAAATGCAAGCATCACTGCTTCCGGCAACAAGCTCTCGACCATCAGTTGAAAACTTAACAGAAAAGACCCCAAAAGAATACGCTGCATCAGTATTTGAAGAGAAGTCCAGCCCAGCATGAATTTCCTGCATGACAATAGTGGAAGCCTCAAATCCTGAAACCTGAATTGCACTAAGAACAAGGAGCTACTCTTCAAAGTGTTTGTTGGAGAGACCTGCCAAGAAAATTTTGTTTCTGAATAAATGTGATTAACTCCTAAAGTGGAAAGTGGATTATAGAGGCTGATTTTTATTGCTCATGTTGGAAGAGTGCATGCAGAAAAAAATGATCGTTATGTTCATTTACACGAAGCACAATCAAACTTGAGAAAGAATAATGTGCTTCATTATTGTGGCTTAGTCACTAGTAAAAAGTAGGAAAACTTTTGTAGGTGATATGGTTGTCGATCCATAAGCAATGGCTTAAGCTTTTAGGTTGTCTCACTCCAACTCCACAGTTTTAGTCTCTTATTCATGAATAAACAGCACAAGTAATTCTTGCATTAAGTTTATAATTCCACACACAACATTCCATGAAAGCGAATAGCTAGACTTAGACCATATTTGGATATCATTAGTCAAAGGGAAAAACTTTAGTTTCTGCTCAGTGGCCTATGCAAATAGGTTTTTACAAGTTCTAGAACCATACAGATGCCTTTTCTCATTGATAGCAGAGACAACCTTATCCCATGGAAAAAAAATTTATTATAAACAAAAGTAACAACTTGCCAACACAGCAGTAACAAACGATGTTTTTCTCGCAGAATTCAGATATAGTTATTTATATGAAATCAGCAGAACTGGCTATTATTATTAAGGCAATCATTAAGTTAAATGAAACTTAATTGCCGCTACGAAATATAGTGATTATACAAAAATTTTAGTGTTTAATTGGAGATTACTCCATGCATGTTAATTGCCAAAAAAGGATTAAGAGTTAAAATGTATTTATATGCCAAGAGATGTGAAAATAAAATGTATGAATTTTTAACAAGGAGATAGATAGTACAATATTGCTTAAAGCATGAAACTTACGGTAACATTAGCAAGTGACTCTTTCGTAGAAGATCCCACATCTACAATATGAACTACTGGTGACATACTGGCATATACCTACAATAAGAGAAAATGTAGTTAATTGCAAGTGGTCAAGTAGAAACTCACTAACTGGTTAAACACGTAATATAAAAAATACATGAAAATCAAGAACTATTTTTGAACTAAGTGATTACTTGATACAGAAATTAAAATAAAAAAAAAGATACATAATCAAAGGGACAAAGAACAACAATTTCCTGTTAAAATAATCTTCAGCTTATTACACATCAACCTTGGGTTTATCAGATATTATATGTAAGATTTCAGACTTTCTACGAAAGAAGATCAAATTGTGCATGAAAACTGATGCTGATTCCACAAATGAAAAGATAATTTGCAACATGTATTATTTTGTAGGAAGGCGGTGATTTCTGAGGATATCAGCATTGTATCAGCTTTTGGGAGGCATAACATATGCTCTCGTGCAGGGGCTTGAGACGCTCATTTTAATGACAACCAAAGAATTAATAGGAAAGAAGCTTAGAAGTGAAAACAGACACAAACATTTTGGGATCAGTTTTGTTTTTGTTTTTATTTCTATTTTTTCCTTTGTCGGTCCCAAGCCTGGACGTGAAAAGTGGAGGGTTGCGTTAGATAGTCGACAACCAGCATAAAACTTGTGAAAAATCATGACATGAATTTTTTTTATCAGTGTAAGTGCTAGTGCGTCCCCTGGAAGCGACATACTGTATAGCCTGAATACAGTGAAAAGTGTGCAAAGACCGCTATATCAACGCCCGAGTGTAGTGTCAAGTAAGCAAGGGTTTTCACATTATGGGCGGATGCCGGTAAAGAAGTTAGACCATGAAACTAATGAAATTAATATTAAGATAAAATCTTGGAATATAGGTGCTCTCAATGGTAAATTAATGAAATTAGTTGATATTATGTTTCATAGAAAGATTAATATTTTATGTATTCAACAAACTAAATGGGTTGGAGAAAAGGCTAAAGAGATTGATAACTTAGGTTTTAAACTTTGGTACTCTGTAAAAGTCATACTAGAAATAGTGTAAGTGTAATTATGGATAAAAGTTTGAAAGATAATGTTGTAAAAATTAATAGAGTTGGAGATAGAATTATAGCCCTTAAGATTATCATTGATACTAAGATTTTTAATATTATAGGTGCTTATGCTCCTCATGTAGGTTCAAATATAGGGTCTAAAGATAAATCCTGGAATGACTAAGAAGACTTAATACAAATGATATCACTTGAAGAAAGAATTTTTTATTGGAGGAGATTTAAATGAACATATCAGTAGAGTGGTAGAAGATTTCAGAAATATTCATGATGACTACGGTTTTGGAGCGACTAATGAAGAAGGTAGAGCTGTTTTATATTTTGTTTTTGTTATTACTAATACATTATTCAAGAAAATAGACGAGCATCTTATTACTTATAAGAATGAATTTAATAAAACACATTGATTATTTTCTTATGAAAAAAAGAGATCGTCGAGATTGTAAAGATTGTAAGGTCATTTCAAGTGAAGATTTAAGTACCCAACATCGTTTATTAGTTCTAGATTTTAAGATGAAGTGTTGTAAAATAAAGAATATTAGGACTTATCATCGTAGAATTAGATAGGGGAACTTAAAAGACACAAATAAAATTATTTTTATGAGTAAAATTCAAGATTTCAAACTTTAGGATGTTCATGATGAAGTAAATGCTATGTGGCGTAAAGTAACAAATACTATTAAACAGTAACAAAAGATGTACTTGGACAATCAAGAGAAAAGTTTTTTTAAATAAAATTAGTTGGTGGTGGAATAATAATGTGCAAGAAAAGATAAAATATAAGAATTTTTGTTATAAAAATTGGTTTAAATGTAAAAACTTAGAGAACTGGAAAAAACATCAAACAACACGGACTGAGTCTAAAACAACAATCTGTGACGCTAAAAAGTCTGCTTTTAATAATCTTTATAATATAATAAATACTAAGGAGGGTGAAAAATATATGTATAAACTAGTCAAACAAAGAGAAAATAAAAGTAAAGATTTAATTCAAATAAAGTGTATTAAAGATGAAAATCAAAAAGTGATTTTTTTAGAAAAAAGATACACAACATAGGCGGGTGAGTTATTTTGATAAGATTTTTAATGAAGTATGCAAAAATATGATCGACTTTAGTGATCTTAATATCGTTAATAATAATAAAAGGTTTTGTTTTTACTGTTGTTTTAATTAAAATGAAGTTGAGGAGGCTTTAAAGAAAACCAAGGGTGGAGGTCTATAGGACCTGATGATATCCCAATTGAAGCATGAAAATATTTAGGAGATTTGGGAGTTTTTTAGCTTACTAAACTCTTTAATATTCTTTTAAAAACTAAAAAGATGTCTGAGGAGTGGAGGAAGAGTATTTTGGTCCCCATTTTTAAGATTAAATGGGATGCACAAGAGTGTGCAAATTATAGAGGAATTAAGTCGATGTGTCATACTTTAAAATTATGGGAGAGGGTAATTGAACATAGGTTAAGACGTATTACAAAGATTTTTCATAATCAATTTGGATTTATGTTGGGCAGGTATACTATGGAAGCTATACAGTTATTGAGAGGTTTGATGGAGAAGTTCAGAGATAAAAAGGAGAATCTACGTTTGATTTTTATTGACTTAGAAAAAGCTTACGATAAGGTTCCAAGAGATACCCTTTGGAGAGTTCTTGAGAAGAAAGGTGTTGATATGACTTATATTCAAGTCATTAAAGATTTGTATACTAGAGCTCTTAATTGTGTTCAAACTGAAGGAGAATTGGCCAATTATTTTCCTATTTTTGTTGGATTACATCAGGGGTCGGCTTTGAGCCCATATCTTTTTGCTTTAGTTATGGATGGTCTTAGTGGACATTTACAGAAGGATGAACCTTGGTGTATGTTTTTTGCTGGTAATATCCTTCTCGTGGATAAGACGAGAGAAAAAGCCCAGGAAAAACTTAAATTATGGAGGTCTACATTGGAGTCTAAAGGCCTTCATTTGGAACTAATACTGAATACATGAATGCAATTTTAGTACTAGTAGCTCTAGTGACAGAAGTGTAATTTTGGGTGATCAAATTATTAAAAGGTGTGAATGATTTAGATATATCAGGTTTGTTGTTCAAGCGATGGTGATATAGATGGGGATGTTAATAGTAGAATTCAAGTTTGTTGGTTGAGCTGGAGGAATGCTTTGAGCCTTTTGTGTGATAGAAAAGTACCGCTTAGACTGAAAAGACAATTTTATAAGATGGTGGCAAGACCTGCAATGCTCTATGGTGCTGAATGTTGGCCTATAAAAGAGAAGCATATTACTAAGTTAAGTGTTGCCAAGATGAGAATGATTAGATGGATGAGTGAATTTACATTTAGAAACAAAATGTGAAATGAATATATCCATGATAGGGTTGGTGTAGCTCCTGTGACGAACAAAATTAGAGAAAGTCGTATTTGATGGTTTGGTCACATTATGCATCGACCGTCTGATGATCCGATTAGGAGAGTAGATGTTCTAGATTCGACTTATGTTAAGAAAGAAGAGGTAGACCTAGGAAAACTTGGGCTTATTGTACAAAAAAGGATCTTAATTTAATAGAACTAAATGAAAATATGACAATAAATAGGACGCAATGGAAAAAAAGGATTCATGTAGCCGATCCCACGTAGTGGGACTAAGGCTTTGCTGTTGTTGTCGTCAGTTTTTTCCTTTATTTTTAAAATCAGGTTTGTTATACATGTTATTAAAATAGTTTTATTTTTTTGTTACTAAAAAGAAATAAATATGTTTTCGAAAACACTCAAAACAACTTTTAAAGTTGTTTTGAGTGTTTCAAAAACAATCATATCTTAATCAAATATATCATACATGCTTTGTTTTCAAATCAAAACAGAAACAAAGTAGAAAATAAACAACCAAAAACAAATGTGATCCCAATCGTCCCCTTAGTAATTGCTCTGAGAACTTTACAGCAATGAACATTTATTAATTGCTAATTTGAAATGACAACATACAAGAAAGCGCTTATCAGGAGAAAGGGATGTATCAGTAATTGTCCAACGCAAGCTTCTTGCCAGAATGTTCTTCCGTATTTTCCAGCCATTATCAACATCATACACTCTTATATGACTTCCCTTCAATAATTAAAAAGTAAGAAGAATTAATAGGAGCGAAAGCAAGAGAAGTATCAGTCTGGCTTGAAGAAAAACAAGAATGAAGATAGAATTCCAAATGCTTTACAAGATCAATCAGCACTTCATACCTGAAATCCTGCAACAAAGAGAGAACCATCAGCTGAGAACTGAGAAACATAGACTCGTGTATCCATCCTGTCCACTTGCCATGGACCATAGACAGGAAGATATCTGCCAAGAATATGGGAACACTCTGCCAAGGAAAATCTTCCCAGTCCTGAACAATTTGCCTCTCTTCCAAATAACATTTTTACTGTCGATATAGGCAGCTTCTTCCCTGAAAGTATTCCCTTACTAAATGCCTCACAAGGTAAAAACCGCAGCTTAGTAAGCTGAAAAAGCTCATGGTCAACATTGAAGACATCTTGCTCCAGTCTTGATGAAGCTGCGCTGCTTCCCTGTTCAGGTGTACATGAGTTGTTTTTCATGCTTGGTTTGCTTAAGGAATAACCCATTTAGGCAGTCTGGAGGACGCTCCCCCTCTTATTAGTCCAATGAGCTGGGACTGAGCTTAACTTACAACCCCTATTATAAAATAAAGCAGCATAAACCCTAAAAGTTTTGATTTGTTAGGGAGAATAAAGGATAGAAGTGCGAAGTTGTTTGAAGAAAAAAGATGATTTCATCTTAGATTCTAAGACAATACATTACGTTCAAGTTTGCCTACAACAGTAAAGATAAAGGTGGGATATGTCATCCTCGAGTTATACAAGGTGCGCTCTATCTTTAAATTATTTATTTTCAGTCAAGATAAGCTAATGATTTTAAAAAAAATGCATGCTGCACAACTTTACATGGTGCCTAATTTTACATTTTCATCGCAGGAACAGATATACCTTGAGCAAACATATTAAACACTGCCGCAATCTTTTATGAAACTGTTTTATTCGTGTATAACCAAACGAAATCAACCAAAACCAGAGCCAGAAGAAGTCAAGTGGTTCAAATTATCAGGCGTCCAAAATAGCTGACAAACAATTAATGGAATTCTTTAACTGCAGAATTCAAGTCTTCGAAAACGACGGAAGAGGCACCAAAACGAACGCCCGGACATCAATTTCTTGCTAATCTTTAAAGTAAATTAGCCAGTGATTAGGGTTTGATTCCTTACCGGGGAAATCTGAAAGATCCGACACTTCCTCGATTTCTCCGCTTGCAGAGAGCAAGAGAGAGCGACATCTGAAATGCAAGCAAAGACCAACGGCTAAATTGGTTATCGCATAAAAATTTAGATGATGACACGGGTAAATTTAGCTTTATACGCCTCATTATAAGTATTCTCATAAATATGTTATTTATATTTTTATTTATGAAAAAAACTTTTGAAAATTCATTTCAATTTAAGGCATCTTTGGGGGCAGCTTATAAGTGTGGCGACGTTTTAAAAAACGCCATCTAATAGTTAGGTTTGCGCTTTTTTAAAAATTGTGTCTGTCGCGTTTAAGTTTTTTACATTAAATGCAGGCCACGGGTCGACCGTGGGCCGCGTTTCAGGATAAGTTGCTTATCCTATTTCAGGATAATCTGCTTATCCTGAAACGCACAAGCTGCCCCAAACAGACCCCTAGATATCTCCAATAAAAATTAGAACAGTTTACTAACATAACGCACAATTCTTACAAATGTACAAATCTAACACCCAAATTGCATAATTCCTACATATTTACATATCTAACATCCATAATTTGATATTTGCGAGTACACCTGTGTATCATAAGCATATGCACGAAAAATGTATATTTCACTATTCAAATGATAACAATGGTGATTTTTTTATACGATGTTAAATATTTGAGTAGTATGCAAGTAAATATGAATGTTTAGGCGTTGGATATTTAACTACTGTAAATGACCCTAAAAATTAATGTGAACTACTCATTTGAATTTAAATTTGAAAAATGATTGAAGGAGTTTTTTTTTTTTGTCAAATGTTCTCTGAACCTTTGTTCCAACTTAATTCAAAATAAGGTTTGTCATTTTTGTTGTCAATGAGGAGAATCATACATTGATGGCATACTGAAGATGAAGCAAAAGTTTGACAGTATTTTGACCATTTGTAACCAAGTTGAGGTCTTGTTATGTGTAAAGAGAATGTAGGCAATGCATTCATTGACTTTGAAATCATCGATTTAGAATAAGTAACTATTGGGGGACGATGGCAGAGGAGCAATAATGGTTGATGCTATGAAGACATGCAAAGATACATGATCATATGAGTAATAAAGAGTGAGTAATGAGGATCATCTCATAAAGATTGTAATCATTAAGTATTGAAATGGTGTTGATTTTAATTTTATTCGAACTAATAAGCTAGGACATCAACTCATGGAAAATATAATATGATTAATTACTAAAATAGAATTTACTAAAGGTTGTAAATCAAATGTTGAAGTTCAATAGATTAGGACTCACATTGTTGAACATTTTTTTCAACTAATAGAAAAGGTTTTGTTGTAATCTAGTCTTATATATACTCTTTCATCGTTTAAAAATTTTAAAAATGTCATCTAACACACTTCCATTTATATGGTATATTCAATAAATTAAGTTTTGTTGAAAATAACAATAATGATTCCTTTGTCTTGTGATCATTAATACACCACTGCAAGCCAAAACCATCATCCTACCTATCCCTAAGCATATAATGATCAAGTTCTACTAAAATAAAAATTTCTTTCACAAAATGCCAACTATTGAAGGCATTAGTCTAAATTTTGATAATTACTTATGGTGTAAGGACCATCTAAATAACTAGTGGCTTCAAAGTGATCGTTTTGGTCTCTCAAATAGTTTCAGGTCGATCACAGGAATCTCCTAAGACTCTAAATGTGTTCTTGTTCAAAGAGGTGGATGACCTTTCATCAATCAGTAGGTGGGAGAGGGGAATTCGCTAGGATATTCATATAAGATGTGGTCAGAAGTGCCACTAAAGCCTTTGGAAGCTTCACTTGGGAGAACTGAATAATGGGAGGAGTTGAATGGTGTCTTGTAGGCAATGGCTCTGGTTTAGAAAATTACAAGGGAACTTAGAAGGAATTTTGGGATTGGAGAGGGTTTAGATAAGCTAAGGAAAGGTTGTGGATGGAAACTAAAATACTAAGTATAAGCTGGGAGTTTAAATTCAAATTTTTAGCAAGCATAATGGAGGAAGGCATGGAGTATTTATAAGTTGAGGATGTCAGTTATGGGGTCTTGGAACTAATGATTGGTGTCAGTTTGTCATTAAGTTGTTACAGAGCAGTGTGATTGTCTTAGGTTGTTACAAACCAACCAATATGGCAGTTCTTATAGACAATTGGAACAATTTTTTAGTTGTCTTTGACTTCATTAGACTATCCAAAAGCTTAGGATTAGCCTTCATAATGACCATGGACATTGGGAAATGATGAATGTGAGTTGATTTAGGATGTAGGCAAGTTTAACTATTGAATAACTGTTAAATTTTGATGAGATCCATGATTTAAAAACACAAAATGTCGCTTCCCTTGAGTGTTGATTTGGTGCAAGAAAAACAATAGGATATGTGTGGGTGTGCAACTACATTGGAATGATTTTGGGTGTTATTTAAGTGTTGATTGGAAAGCAACAATGAAAGATTCAAAAGTAGATCTGTGTTGGATTTGAAACTATTTTAGTGTCTTGTGTTATTAGATTCTCACGAACTAGTTGATTATCATGGGCTATTTAGTTGATAAATTGGTTGTAGATGGGCTTGGTTAATTGCAAGTTTTGTGAAGTTGTGAGTGTGGATTTAATGTTAGTTATTGAGGCAGGTTTAAGCAAGGTTGACACGCCTAAAAAATGACTACTTTTTCATATATATTTTATGCTTAATTTTAATGATTTTTAATGATATTACACTTAAAATGAAGATATTTTGTATAGTTTTAGTTTCAGGGACAAGAAATGGAGTTTTGGAGAACAAGAAGCAAAAACGGTGCAAATTGGAGAAAAAACGAGTAAGAAAGAAAATTCTGTCATCGCACATTTCAATATGTCTTTCTATGCATAATCTTTTTTACACTGCTCACACATTTTTGAATGAAATTACACTTCAAATGAAGGTTGTTTTTATGCATATTTTGTTTTTCTATCTGTTAGAAACGCAACGCAACTGAAACGGGGTGAAACAGAGCTAAAACGCAGCAAAACAAAGCCAAATGGTGGAGCTGCGTAGGGTGGGCACCGACAAGCGCCATAACTGGCGCCGACAGCGCTAGAGTGCAGAAAATGATGCCAAAACAGTGTCAACAGCACCCAAAAGGGTGCCAACAACTCCCGAAACAGTTTGGACGCGATTTTGGGCAAATTTCTAGAAGATTCAATGTATTTGGACGCTTTTTGGAAGGTTGCTTAAGGCATTTCCTTGGGAAATTCGTCTCTACACTATAATAGAGTGCTTTTATGTCAGAAAAAGTGGTGTTTGTGAGTGAAAAAATGTGGAGAATGTTTAGAGATCTTAGAATAGGAGTAGAAAAGTAGATTTCTATCTTTTTGGTGAGATTGGTGATTCTGTAAGGGAATGTTTTAGCATTGCATGGATCAGCGGAAGACTTTGTGGAAGAGATTTTCATCTTTCTTTCAAGGGGAAAATGTTAAGTATTGTGTTCTTCATTATCTTATTTTGCTTTGATTTAATGAAGTTTTTCGTTATGTTTTCTTTGTGCTTTATGATGTGTTTCTCTTACTCTTTCATCTTTTTTGGAAATAGTAGCATGAGAAGATTATGCCGTTATTTTTCTTTTACTTTTCTTTTGCAATGAGTAGGATTCATGTTTAGGATATTGAGATGCATGCTAGAAGAAATTTTAATTATAAATTGTAATGATTTTTCAACTCCGCTCTTAATTTACTTTTCGATCTGATCATTTGAATAGTTAAAATATGTTGTTAAACATATGATTCGGGAAATGGAGTATGAGTTCTACAATTGAGTGAGAATCGCATTTAAGTCAATGAAGGAGTATTTCGTTCATGGGCTTAAATGCAAATAAATAGGGAAATATACTTTGTTAGGTGTAGAATTTGAGATTTCTAGGGCGACATACTAAAAATCCTCAATTCGATCTTAGTGTTTAAAACTAAAGCAAGAGTTAACATTCAGGGGAAGGGAAGTGGGAGCTCTGGAGTGGGAGCCAGTATCCTCCTAGCCTAGCCATAGATTTAGGGACTAAACCTAAGATTAGCTAATGATTTTCTATAATACTAAATCAGGGTAGAAAATTAAAATTGCTCCTATTTGACACATACAATATTTAATGCATCTCATTCCTTTACATTATCCAATTAGCTATATAATTATATTAGTTTTTAACATCTTAAAATTCTCCAAACCAACTCATCCAAAAAAGGTTATCTTTAGAATTAATATTTACATTTAGGAATAGTTATTATCATTGCATTTAACATTCACATTTAGGAGTAGTTGCTAAATAAAACACTATTTTAATCGACATTTCAAACTAAAGACTAATAGTAGTAGACTGGAATTTGACTTAGAACATCTTTCCTCTCTTCCTCGTGGAATCGATATTTGGGGCATAATCAGAAAGTCCTATATTACTTGAAGCGATACGTGCACTTGCGTAGAACCTATAGTGTGTAAACTATTTGCTATATTTCATAATATTTCAATTTTGTATATTAGCTTCTAAATATAAATTGGGTCAAATTTTTTGTTGTCGTTTGAAAGCTAAATTACTGCGTAATTACGAGTCGGGTCAAGTTCTTGGCACCGTCTTAGGGGAATTGAATTGACATAAAACACGCAAAAAAAAACAACACGCACTAGGGGCACATCAAAGGTCAGTGGTTAGATTTGGTGTTGATTTGGGCAACATTTAGGGTGTTTAATTTTAGGCATAGTGTATTAATTAAGGACAATTTTTACTTACATTTAGTAAATTTATTTATTTCAAATTTTGAAACATTTGATGGCTAATTGAATGATGGATTAAATGTAGATTGGTGTGGTTTTATGGTTGGATTAAATGGATTTAATTTTATATCTAAAGCTAGTTTTGAGTGTGATTTTGTAGGTTTTTAAGTGTGAAATTTGAATAGCAATTAGGGAATTATTTGATGGTTTGAATTGTATAGAAATTGGGGACAAATTTAAGTGAAATTTGGGTTTTTATTTGATGATTAAATTTAATAAGAATTAAAAGTTACTTGAGGTTTGGATTTGTTAGGCTTTTGAATGAATTTTGGGACATAATTTATTGAATTTTTTTGGTTTGAAATTGATTTATGGTTAAATTGAATGTGAATTGAATTTGGCTTGAATGTCATTTAGTGATTTGATTATTTTTCAATTTTAAGTGATATTTGAGTATGGATTTGATTTTGGATTTATCATAGAACTCATATGCATTTTGATTTAGGTTTATATTTAAAATGAATTTTTAATTGGTTGTGGATTCATCTGATTTTATTTGATTTGAATTTTATTTATATTTAAAATTGAATTTGTTTTGAATTATAACTTTAATTTACGGTTTTATGTTTTATTTGTGTCCATTTAATATTTTATTTAATATGTTTTATGGATTAATTTATTTATGTTCTCGGATGTTATTAATTTTAAAAATCATTAATTTTAAATGTTATTTTTTATTTTGAAATGAGTAAATTTTATTTCACTTTTATTGAATTTAATTTTATTTGTTTGATTCTTTTAAGATTAGCTCCAATATAGTTAAAAATGATCATCAAACTCATTATGTTCACCTTAAGCTAATTGAAAGTGCTAAAAGAGTGGTCTATAATGGTTAGATGGACCCATGGGGTCCCTTCAATGTTTACTAAGTCAAAGGGTAAGTCTAACCAACCTAGTTTATGAGATAATCCAAATGCTTATAAATGTTTAAGCCATGAAATCAAGTCTCTCGGCTCAATGGGTTAGTTAAAAGCATATTAAAGACCTTATGAGGTATTAACCATTTGTATTAAAATCTTTACCATAATCAAATCAACATTAAATCATGTGTTAAGGATTAACACAAATGTAATTCAAACTAAGGGTGGTGAAGATTTGATTTAAAATCTAATTTTGGTTCTCTAACATCCATTTGCTCTCAAAGGTAGCTTTTAAAGGTAAGATCCTAAGCTCTAAAGAAGAGTTGGGAAAGAGAAATTGACCTCATTTAAAATTGAGGTCAACAACAAGCTAAATTATATGATAGATGTATCTATATAAGCTCATGTAATCTTTAATATCATTTGAGAAAAATTCACTAAACTAGTTAATTTTAAACTTACCTTAAAGATAGTGACAAGTTTTATTAATTTATTAGTGGCCCTAATTTTTTAGAGAATTGTATGGTACAATAAAAAATAATAATAGATCACTGATTTTCATCTTTAAACTCAATAACACTGAACTACATGAATTTTAATCCTTGAAACTATAAAATATAAGAAAAAACCTTAATTCAAATATATTTCTAGCAAATAATTATTTATATTTTCTTAATAAACCATTATCTTGTCATAATCATTTGAATAAATTTACGATTAGCATAATTTTGATAATTGTTTAAAATTTATGGGATGGAACTTTTATCCACTCTTTACTAATTATATGTAATTTATTCTTATTAATAACTCCATTATGTATTAATGTATGTGTTTTTTGGTAAGTCTCTAAGCATTATTAGGAACAACTTCTAAATTCCTCATAAGAGTGTTGTGTATTGATGACTTGATAGCCCTCAACCTTTTTTTTTTTACTCTTACACATAAGTTTGGTAAGAGGTTATGCTTAGATGTTTTCAATAGGTCTTCTAATTTGAAAGTAGATAGTCAAGTAGCTAATGGCTATAAATAATATGCAGAGGTTATGAGCAAATCATTAGACATAGAATATTTTAAGGTAGTGATAGCCACCTTTAGAATCTAATTAAGTGGAAGGATCATTGAATGCTTGTATCACATTGTTACTTATAACCCCAATGAATATTTGACTTTAATAGAGAAACTATGATATTATCAATTAATAAGAAAAATTTATGTCCAAGGCTAACCCTTTTTATAAAAAATCACAGAGAGTCATTTTTTATGACAAGGATAATGAAGCTACCGCTATAAAGATCATTAAAGACTTTAGTTCCTATAATGATAAGATTTAGTTTAGATTATGCAAGCAAAATGTTGTCAAAATAAAGAAATTAATATATTATGGTTGAAATTAATTAGTGTAAGTTGATCTAGACGTTGAGGTTTCTTCATTTAAGTTCCTATAAATGTTGTCATGAGAAGTATCTCGAACCATTCAAATTTACTTAGATTGCTATGACATATGCTATAAAGAAGATGAAAGAACTACACGCTAACCAGGATGAGGATGGAGCTTGCTTAATAATTTAATTGTTGAAAGTACCCACCTAAAATTTAAGAAGAATACCTTCATATAAAAGGCATTGTCAATTCATGTAAATCAAAAACTATCTTGGAGGAAGAGCATTTCATCCTTAATTGATATGTTTTTGTGCTTGGTGATGAGGTGAAGATCCTTTGCTTTAAGTTAGCAAACTAGGACATTGACTATGGTCCAAGATTTTATTTTGTTGTTTTATGACCTA
>NEWO01000271.1:506120-520857 GCA_003013225.1 Phalaenopsis aphrodite
GGTGGTTATCATTCCATGATAAATGCCCTTTTAGATGAAAGTGAGATAATACATGAAGATTTTAAGAAGTTTTTTCCTAATTATTTTATGAGCAAATTCAATGATCAGGAAGATTATAATGTCATATAAAAGACATGTATGTTATTTATTCATGTTTTGATAAAAAAATGTTTATTTAAAAATATTGTTCAAAAAGGATGAACTTTGCTTATAAGACTTGCATTCAATACTTTCATTAGGATGCACTTTATGGTTTGCATTTTGTCATGTGGCTCTATTACTTCTCGTTACGTGTTAAATTTTATTCATTGTTGAGATTTATTTTTTTCCAAGCTCACAGTGTGATTAGACAAAATAATGAGGGTAGTTATTAGGCTCTTAGGTTTTATCTCATTATTTTGCACAAGGGAAAACAAAATAAAATATGAAAGTTTTAAGTTTAGATTATGGGTTTAATTTTGCTAGGAATCCCAAGTGAACATTTTAGGAGGATTAATTCCTCTTTATCATATGTTAAAATCTTGATGAGTCACTTGGTATGTTCCATGGAGGTAACATAAACATGAGAGTATAAAATTGGATAGTCCTTGGATTTTGATGATATACTGTTATACCTTGGTTTTCAGCAGTAGACTTCTTATCTTAGTTTTGATAGAGGAAAACTCAAACTTAGGAGAGAATTAGAGGGTATAGTAAGAGAAAGAAGAGTAAATGGTAAGACCTCGGGGAATCTTAAGTTATTTCTTATAATTAACATAACGTGTGTAATAATAATATTAATGAGATGATGATAATGATAATGGAGGTAATAATAATAATAATAATGAGAATAATCAGAGAACCTTTTTATTCGAGAACATATGTTAAATTAATGTAGTCCTACCTTATGTGTAATTTGATGTAATATTATCATATATAATGCGAGGAAAAAAAAATAAAAAGAATAAAAAATGATAATAACTATAGTTAGACTAAATTTTCTTTTATTACTCATGTCCTTGCGCTCATTCTCACAGTTTGGTAAATAAGTTCTATATGCTCTCACATCAGCAAAGGTATCCTTAGGATAAAATTAAAAAATTATTTTTTGTGAGGATAACAAAAATATTTCAAATCCTTATAATTCATTATTTGGTAAGGATATCCCCTTGAATGTTTATAGGTAATATGTAACTTTTCTTATGTTATCATTTATAATGCCAGAGTTTTCCAATTTTTTGATATTAAAGTTCTTTGTAATAAATTTAGTTTTTTTTAGGACTAGATCATCAATCCTAAACTCCAGTGGTTTAAATTTATAAATCAAACGCCACATAGACTGGTCTTTACATGCTACGTATTGAAGGACTATAACATTCCTTCTTTCTTTGAGAAGCTATAACTTTATAGAATAATTGGTTTCATTTATTCAGATATAATCAAACACCTATTTTAAAAGAAGTAATAATATTTCTTGAGTCCTTATTATAGGTTGATACATGTTATTATGCGTTACTGCTTTGCTACTAAAGGTCAAAGAGAAGAGTTTACAACTAGATAGGACTTCCCATATTAAATTAAATTTCCACACACCATGATGCTTTCCAAGGTGTGGGGTAGTTTGATTGCCAAATGTTGGTGGAGGCAAAGGCACCAAACTGATGTTGAAGATGATGGTTAAAGAAATATTTGTTGATGATGGAACATAAATCATGATAAATTATTCATATCGAGACTTACAAGCATTACCATAGCCTCAGGTGACCTTCAAGGTTATGGCTCCTTTAGGGTTGTACCATTCCCCTTAGAATTTGACCAAAAAGCCTTATGTAGGGGAATTATTTCCTAACACCAATTCTATTTACTAGTTTAATGAAGGAAAGTATTGATTGAGCTACCTACATTAATTAAAATATAAACAACTTGAAGTGGTGTAATAATGATGGCATGACAAAGGAATCATTATTGTTTTTGAGATAGGATGTTGCAGACTTCTATCTGAAAAAAAAAGAACATCTAAGTAAATGGAAAAATAATGTACATTACATTTATAACATTGTTCGTATGATAATTATCCACTTCTTAGACTGATGTATAACTTGCTCTGTTTTTGAATGCATGTTAATTAAGTTACCTCTCTAGGTTAGTTTCTCTAAAATTAAATTGAGGATATTATAATTTCTTCTTGTCATGACTATAACTAGTATAGCACAAGCATAACCCTTAACTTTTCATGGGTATTGATATCTTACACTAAGGATATGATATCTTACACTAAGGATATGATATCTTACACTAAGGATAAGATTAGCTATAATATTCCTTCTTTTGAATTACAAACAAGGTGGTAATAAGTGTTTAGTTCAAATAAGGGTGAGTATCGTCTATAACCTCCTTCAGAGGATGTAGCATGAGCTTTCATATGATAGGGTGTTGGTGTTGTCAATACATCCCCACTACTAAGAAAAATCATGCATCACCTGCTTGATAAGATGAAGTAGGTTAATTTGCTTCTTGAATGAACTCTTCAATGCTTATGTATTTTGTGGCTTTCTACAATAAATCTTCTAGGGTTTTTAGTAATCGTTTATTTAAGTTCTTATTCTATAGAATTAGGGTAAAGTAATTTTGGCAATATTGATGTCATTATAGGTGACTCCATGGGAAGCCATATTAAAGATTTAGGGGGTAGTCTTTGAGGGACCTCCCAACTTTTTGCTTAACATAAAGTAAAGATTTGAGAGATTAGTAGACTTTTAGAATTATCAAATTAAGAATGTAAGTGATAAGAGAATTGCTTGAAGAAAATAAAAAATGCTCCATAAGAAAGGAGTTAAATCCACCTTTGAGATTCATGCTTGAAGGATTAAAAAAGAGTTAAAACTTGATAAGATCTTAGTTGCTATGCATGGACATTATATTCTTAAGTGTCTGTAGAAGATCTATAAGGTCAATGTTGTAATAGTTCTTTTACAATAGGGTTTTACTACTGTAATTTGACATATAATCTTTAAAAAATTTTATCAATTTGTTATAATTTTAAAAAATAAGCTATCTTCATCATATTGCAAAGTTTGTATTACGAAAACTATTTCAATTTTTTTAAAAAACTATTATGATTATGAAAATATGATGTTTCTTATTTTACTAAAATTCTTTATAAAATGGATAAATATTGGTATAAATGGGTTTTCTACAATAAAGTATTTATTCTATGAATTATTTTCACCAAGGAATTTTATATATTATATACTATTTAAGATCATTTTTAAAAATAACTTTTAGTTATAAATGTTAAGATATAATTAGTTTTAATATGAAATTTTTATTTAAAATTAAAAATTAATATAATCATAAACATATACTTACTTTTAATTTCTTTAACATAATAGGCATTAACTCCTTTTAGAAATTTATTTCATCCCAGCTCGTTTCTTAATCTATGAGTGGAAGGAAAAATGGAGAGAGAGAGAGAGAGAGAGAATTAAGAGAAAATGACACAAACAAATAGAGGGCGAGAAAGAGGAAAAATTATTCCATACGGATCGGACACCACATGTAGCTTGCGTGCGGTGTCCGATCCGGACTGTAAATCACCTGATCTACGGTCCTAATGTATTTCGGTGGGCCCCACCTAATTTTTTTTTAAAACGGAAATAATCCTGACCGTTCAGGATCGGACACGCGGTGTCCGTATGCAATAATTTCTCGAGAAAGAGAGAGAGGGAGAGAGAGAAAGTCTTAGGTTTGGGGACTTGGTGGCATTTTGTGAGGCAAGCAAATTAAAAAAAAAATTATCTAGCTCAAAGTATACCACTATTACCCTAACTTTGTTTTCAAAAAATATTATGTGATTTCTTATTTTTTTTTAAAATCTATAGCAATTATGATATCTCAAAATTTTTAAAATTTTTATAATGCAATACTTAATATATATTGTCAATATTTCCTTTATATGTTGCCATGAAATTATTATATTTTTATCAAGTAACTTTATTTTTTATGCTTATGTCCTAATTTGAGTTGTGTAAATTAATATAAAATTTTAATAAATTTTAATCTCATTATATTGGCATAAAATAAATGAGATGTATGATTTATATAATTAATCCATTCTACCTGATATATGTTCAAATAAGTACACAGAGTTATCTTATAAACACTACAATCTCTAACATATATAAGTAATATTATTTATATTAAATAAAAAAAAACATTATAGGGTGAATATGAGTGTAATTTTAAATCTTATATATATATATATATATATATATATATATATATATATATATATATATATATATATATATATATATATATATATATATATATATATATAAGTGAAATATGTGCATATAAGATGGGAGACGAAAGGCCTAAGAAATGATATGATCTAATTATGGATAGGCAAGGAGTGATTCCTCCTATTTACCATGCCAAACAACTACTTTTAGTTATCTCTAGAGGTGCCAGTCCACTCTTGTGATGGCTTGAGCTTGGCTTGACAAATGACTTGCAAGTTAAGCAAAATAAGCAAATAATTTAAGTCTAATTAAACATCGGCACGACTTGTTAGCTCATGAGCTAGCACATTTAAAAATAATTAGTGTAAAATACACTTAAATATATTAGAATTTAAAAGTTTAAGTATAAATTATTTAAAATTATTTAAAATTTATATTTTACTTTCTTATATCAAACAGTCCTTTATTATTTCTCCTTTTACTATTGATTCTTTTTTTTTTTAATTTTATTCTGAAATTAAAATGGTTTTCTCACTTTAATAATAAAAGATTCAACTTGTGAGTTGATATAAACTAGTAGAATAAATCTCATGTACCAGTCGTTATATGATATGATATGATATGATATTGTATCTATTTTGTTTAAAATAATACATGAACATTATATGATCTAATATGATTAGCTAAAATATCTAACTTGAGCATGATGCTAGTTACCAGGGCTATAAATAAATCATACCAAGCTAAGTTGGTTGCTCTTTGAGCTTTCAAATATTTATCAAACTTCAATTTGAGTTTAGCTTGTGCTTGATTTGAGCTTCTGCAATCCTATTCAAGTTTAATTCATTCAAACTCATACTTGATCGAACTTGGATTGAGCTCGGATAGGACCATACTGAACCTTCAAACTGTGCAACACTACATCATGAGTATATAGCTATAAAGGATTATGCATAGGTAAGATTTGGAATTAAATAATTGTTAAATAATTTAATATAATATTTTATGTATATATGTATGTAATTGATTATAAATGACCATAACATGGTCGAGGGCCCTTGTGGACTTTATTTATTGGTTCATGTCAGCAATAGGGATGCTGTTAAAATTAGAGAATAAGACGAAAAGTAAATAGGCTTTTGTCTCTAACCCTAACATCATGCGAATAGCTAATTCTTTTCTTAAGTGTTTGTGAGGATATTAAGATGAATTTAAAAATTATTAGATTTTTTTTAATTATTTTTGCACAATATTAATTATTCATATCCATCCCTAATCATAATGTTAGCTCAATAATTTCTTAAACACGTTCAAATAAAAATTAGGAGAATTTGTATTCATACCACACATATTTGATATATTTACGTATTTAATTTTTAATCATCTGTATTTATTTATATAACACTTTAATGTAATAAACACATTAAAATATAATATGTTTCATCTTAGGGAAATTAATACTAGTGATATTTTTGTTGTGGGGTTCAATATTATTTAGAATGTTGTATATACAAATGGAGAAGAAATCATGTGGCATATATGGAAGTTCTTATAAAGTTTATATATGAATATCAACATAGATTTTGTTCTTTTATTAAGCATATAAGTTTAAGAAAATGATTTATCAAACTAGCACAGGAACACATAATATATACCAATTCATTAATATTTGAGATAAATACTAGAAAAGGCTTATTGTCTAGACTAGTGGAGTCTATGAAGATGTTGAAATTTCAAATTATATAAATGCAAGTGTATGTCTATTGATCGTTTCTATCCAAAGTCTTCCATTTGTTTATTGGAGTTGTATTGAGGCATTCTTCGAATTTAGGTTATTAAATGAGCATGTATTAGTTGTTGATTACTTAAAATTTCAACTTGTTTTCCCTAGCATAATTACTTGATTATTTTGAAAGATATATGTGCACAATGTGAAACTATCTTTTTGAATTTAAGTGATTTTTTAAGGTGAACATGATTGGATGAGTTGTAACTCTATCCTTTAGAAATTGTTTGAAAGTCATATGTAAGCATAATTTATGGTCTGTTTGGGGCAGCTGCAGCTTAGCTGTCCCAGGAAATTGTTGTGGGGAAGCTGTTGTTGGTAAGCTAGCTGGTTGTTTGTTTCAGCTAATTGAAAACAGCTGTGTGGCAACTATTTTTGGACAAATGACTATTCTGCCCCTGTTTAGTAATATTGTTTTTAACAGGACTGTCACACATATATATTTGATATTTCAGAATGAGAAATTCACTTCAAAACATTACAAAAGTTTAGATATACACATCACTTAACATCGATACCAAGAGTGCAAAAAAGTATTAAAATTACAATTAATATAATGATTATATTGTTCTTAACATCCAGAAGGTGTATGTCCTGTGCTAAACTGGCCTTCAATGATTGCTTCGATTAACGATCACTGTTGGTAATGGAATCCGTTGGATTGCCTGCCCACTAGAAGAAGCCTCACTACTTTGTGATGATTTGTGGGCAGCTGTAAAACTGTCTCACGTAGCTATGTGCCCGACGTGACATCTATAGAGAAGGTTATAGTCCGCAGTGGCAGAGCACTCATCAGGAGGTCCCTAAAATTCTCGAGCTCATCTTTTTTGAATGATTAAAAGGACAATCTATTAATTATAATAGAAGTTGAAATTACTAAAAGAAGTAATTAATTACAGTTTCTTTGCATATGTGAGGTATCAGAAAAATCAACAAACCAACCAACAAATTAGTCACTACAAAAAAGATGATATACCTTGTAAAAATTGAGTTCTTGGTTGCCTTTAACCAACGTAAACCAACCTCTTATGTGTCACATGTGCATATCACCAAAAAAGACCATCTTAAAAAATCTCATAAACCAATGCACCGAAAAGAAGAGAGGAACTCAGTTGCCTTTGTTAGAATTTCAAATGTAACACTAACCAACAATGACCAACAAACCATCCAGAAGAACCCATAAAGTTTAATCACTAACTTCTGAAATGCAAATGGGAAAAAAATTACACTTACAAATAGTGTAAAAAGTTCAAACCATAAATATAAAATGTAAGGTACAAACTATTTTAAATAAAATAAATATAGCACTGAATGTTCAATACATAGTACTGAATAAATTACACAAGCTCATATAAGCCTCCTATTAACGTATCTATTATTTGTTCCCTTAACTCTGCCATTTCGCTTGCTCTTTCCCCCTCTCTAGTACAAATAGTGGAAGGATCATTCTCAACTCATGACAAGGAATGCTCAAGGTGGTACTTAAATGTCTCGGGCGGCACATGCTTCTGATCTTCGTCAGCCCTACCAAAGTTAATGTCGCTGCAGGATGGATGTTAACCAATAAAATTATTTAGAGTCATCGTGACAATCACAATCTACATCTGTTTGAGAACGGCTAAGATGTCATATCAGAGAGTATAACTCATTTTTTCTTTCAAACTCCAAAAGTTCTATTGATGACACCACATAAGGAGGAGTGCATTTTATTAAACATCTCTTTTCTGTCGCATGTTACATTGCTAGCACGCTTGAAATCAGACATGTGATATCTCATATCAGGATAGGGTTGAGATACCTTCACTGTAATGGATTTCCAATATCAACCGAGTAACATTTATCTGAAATGTACTGAATAGTTAGTATGAAGTTTCAAGTGAAACACAAGAGTATTTAGGGCTCGAGCGTACCTTCAGGAGGGTGTAAGAAGTTGTTGTGGGGATTTCACGTTGCAGCTTTGCAAATCCTACTATCGTGCGAACTACCCTTCCAACCGGGCATGAAAAGAGCAAAACACCTGTTGAAGTCACAAACAACCATGAAATTTTTTGTATGGGCCCCACAATGTCCAATGAATGCTATCTTCTCATTATTTAGAACCCGTGCATCAATGTGGGTTCCTTCTATTGCTTCAATGCATTCCTACTCGAAGGTGAACGATTTTTAAAAGAACGACATATTTTTTTAATATTGAATGCAATCACAATGAAACTTTACCTTAAAAAATGTCATGTACCATGCATTGTGTGCATTTTCCGTAGTAGTCCGTTCGATCGATGGATCGGTAGGTTTAATAACATGTGAATATAAGCTCACAAGTGCCTCCAAACCCACTGAGATGTATCTACTAATCATTTCATAGGAGTGCTAAAATCCTTCCATTGTGTCTCGCATTGATGCATTCGAGGATAATATGTAGAGTGTTACCGCAAATACCTATCGTGGAGCCATCCTCGATGACCTATGCAATCCATAAAAATTGTTTAGTTTCGCTAAAAGATCGTGAATATCTTCTGTCTCATGCGTAACAGGTTTTTGAATCTCATTGGGTGTTCAACAAGCAGCTTCCCAACCAATTTGTCCCCAACATATGAGGATGTTAAGCATGAAGAACGATTTACGTAATTGTTGTATTATTCTCAAGCATACGACAGCAACCCTCCTTCTGTGACTTTTTTGTCTAAATCCATCAAGATGTTTGTTGTACTAAATGACACAAAAACATTAATAAATTAACACAACCATGTCCTAAGCAGCATGAAAATGACACAAAAACATTAATAAATTAAACACAACCATGTCCTAAGTAGCATGGATAACATAAATAACATTGTTGAAGCACAAATAACATAAAAGTTGGAATAGTAGTAGGAATAGAAAATGTTCCAAACATATGAGATATCTGCAACATTTTTAAAACAACACACAAACATAAATGTCCTAAGTAGCTGTAATTAAAACAAGTTTCTCAGATCTTCATGTGATTGTAATACTATCGTAGGTATGGAAGCCTTTTGCCCTCGGGCATCTTCACGAAAAAATCCTTACGGGTCGTATCTTCAAGCAATTATATCGCAAACAAATACAACTCCTCTGAAATTTCTTTACTTGAATTTAGAATTTCCAGAACTCTATCCACTGAATCAGCTTGTGTTGGGGGGACCTTAGTACTATAAGAAGCCACTAGTTGAGATATATGGGTTCTAAGGTAAACATCACCGCCTTTCTTTTTATTCTCAAACTGATGACGCTTAATACGACCAGTAGACTCAATTTTATGGGGTTCTAGGCTAGGTACGTCATTGGATTCACCTAATACTTTGATAGCTAAGGGCTTGGTCTTGGCTCCAAAACCTTTTTCATTAGAGGCACATGCATATTTGTCAGTTTCCACGACCCCTCTGAACATTTTATCCAACTTCTCCTCCAAGTCAGGTTCGAGGCTGCTGAGTTTAAATTTCTTAGCAGCAGACACCACCTACAAAGTCATAACATGTGCTTCAGTTGATCTTGACTTGAAAATTAAATTAACCACATTAAGTTACTTGTCCTAGATACTCATTGTAAGTCCTCTGAAGCATCAATGGTTTGTTTCACTGGATCTCACCCCAAACCCGTTGATCCTTATTTCAATTCCTTCCAAACTTTCAAATCCTTCTTGAGTGATCCCACTTGCTCTTTAGTTGTGTCTTGTCGTATCCTCTCCCTGTACATTCCTTGAATTTTTTGATAATATTTTGCCAACCTTCTTTGTTTAAGAAGGTTGTGGGTCTATTACCAAGATCTATTTCCTTCACACAAAATCACAGATTATTATTTTGGTTTCTCTATCCCATAGTGCAGGTGTAATAGCCTCTTCATACTTAGCCATTGCTTTGTTATGATAACAAGAATAAAGATAAGTAAATGTAAAACAAACAACATATGCACAAGGAAATAATAACCCCAAGCCACAACCACTAATAAACCTAAGCCACAACAACCATAACCCCAAGCCACAACCACCATAACCCAAGATACACCAACTAATAACCCCTAGCTACAGGTAGCATATCCCCAATGCAGCTACATAAAATCCAAGCCACAACCACAAATAACCCTAAGCCACAGCCACCAATAACTCCTAGTCACATCCCCATAAACTCAAGTTGTAGCCACCATAACCTCAAGATACACCCACCAGTAAACTCAAGCCACACTCACCAATAACCCGAAGCCACAACCACCAGTAATCCCAAGCCACATCCACCATAACCCCAAGTTATAGCCACCATAACCCCAAGATACACCCACCAATAACCCCAAGCCACAACCACCATAACCCCAAGCTACAACCACCATAACCCCATGATACACCGATAAATAACCCCAAGTAACTTAGTAAAAAATGGTAGCTTTGTGGGTTTAAAATGAGTTACCCATGTCATAATGGGTACTAATGGGTCATGGATGACCAAATAGTCATGGGACACAAATTTTTTTAGGCTTGGATGCCATGTATGTGCTTGAGCTTCAATGGGTAGCTCTTAGGCCAAAGATTTTTTCTAAAGTGTTTTAATGTCTTAATTAATTAATTAATTAATTAATTAATCAAGTTAGTTTCATGAGGTAGAACATTTATTTAGTTTCATGAGGAAGAACATTTGAGCCCACTTGGGTGTGGGGTTGGCCATGTGATGTTGTGTTGACCATATGGTCAATGTGTTGATCATGGGGTCAAGGGTTGACCATGGTGGTGTAGGGTTAACCAATGGAACGAGGTTTACTAATTGGGTCCTAGGTTGACCAAGATGACCCATTTGACCCTATGGTGATGGGTTGACCATGTGATGGTTAAGTTGGTCATAGGTGGTCAATAAGTCTGATGACATGGTCCAGTGTTGACCATGTTGACCAAGGGATTGACCATGCTGGTCAGGTTGACCATATGGTGATGTTTCGACCATATAGTGTTTGGGTCAATTACAAGGTTAATATGGTGACCATAAGGTTCAAAATTGACCAAATGGTCAATGTGGGTGACCATTATGTCAAGGGTTAACCAAATGGTCAATGTGGTGATCAAATCAAAGTTTGTCATCATTGATTTGATCATTCCATGGTGTTATCAGAATTTGGGTTGAAAAGGAACACATTAGGGATTTGGTTTAATTTTTAGGGTTTTGGGACTCCATATGGGTTCAAGGAGTCAATGATAGTAGACTCCTTCCCCAAAATAGACTTGATGATCATAATGTTCTTAGGGCTTATAGAATAATCCCTGAGACCCTGAGTTGATTAGGATAGTTTAGGATATGTCCTGATCATGGATGTTGATTTACGATAGATCCTCACAAAAGCGAGGTTAACAACATCCACCAATAATCCCAAACCACGATCACCAATACCAAGCCACATCCACCATAACCCTAAGCTACAACAAATATAACCCCAAGATACACCCCCCAATAACCCCGAGCCACAATGACCAATAACCCCAAGCCACAATGACCAATAACCCCAAGCCACATCCACCATAACCCCAAGGTACAACAACCATAACACCAAGATACACACACTAATAACCCCAAGCTACAACCACTAATAACCCAGAGCCACAACCACCAATAATCTCAAGCCACATCCACCATAACCCCAATCTACAGACACCATAACAACAAGATACACCCACCAATAACTCCAAGCCACATCCACCATAACCCCAATCTACAACCAAAATAACCCCAAGATACACACACCAATAACCCTAAGCCACAACCACCAATAACCGTAAACCACAACCACCAATAACCACAAGCCACATCCACCATAACCTTAAGCTACAACCACCATAAACCTAAGATATACCCACTAATAACCACAAGCCACAACCACCATAACCCTAAGACACAAACACCATAGCCCCAAGATACACCCACTAAGAACCCCAAGCCACAACCACAAATAACCCCAAGTCACATCCACCATAACTCCAAGATACACCCATCAATAACCCTAAGCCACAACCACCAATAACCCCAAGCTACAACCACCATAACCCCAAGATACACCCACCAATAACCCCAAGCCACAACCACCAATAACCCTAAGCCACATTTGTCATAACCCCAAGCTAAATCCACCACAACCTTAAGATACACCCACTAATAAATTCAAGCCACAACCACCAATAACTCCAAGCCACAGCCACAAATAATCCCAATCCACATCAACCATAACCCAAAAGTACAACCACTGAAACCTCAAGATACACCCACTAATAATCCCAAGCCACATCTGCCAATAACCTCAAGCCACATCCACCATAACCCCAAACTATAGCCACCATAACCCTAAGATACACCCACCAACAACCCAAAGCCATAACCGCCAATAACCCCAAGCAACATCAACCATAAACCCAAGCTACAACCACCATAACCCAAGATACACCCACCAATAACCCTAAGCCAAAACCACCAATAACCCCAAGCCACATCCACTATTACTCTGAGATACACCCACCAATAATCTCAAGCCACACCCACCAATAACCCCAAGCCTCAGCCACCAATAACCCCAAACCTCAGCCACCAATAACCCCAAGCCACATTCCCTATAACCCAAAGCTACAGTCACCATAACCCCAAGATACACCCATCAATAACCCCAAGCCACAACCACCAATAACCCCAAGCCACATCCACTATAAACTCAAGCTACAACCACTATAACCCTAAGATATAGCCACCAATAACCCCAAGCCACAACTACCAATAACCCCAAGCCACCTAATTTACAACCTTCATAACCCTAAGATACACCCACCAATAACCCTAAGCAACAGCCATCAATAACCTTAAGCCACATCCACCATAAACCCAAACTACAACTACCATAACCCCAAGATACACCCACCAATAATCCCAAGTCACACCCACCAATAAACCCAAAGCCACAGCCACCATTAACCCCAAGTCACATCCACCATAACCCCAAGCCCCCGCCACCATAACCCCAAGATACACCCACCAATAACCTCAAGCCACAACCATCAATAACCCTAATTTACGTCCACCATAACCTCAAGCTACAACCACCGTAACCCAAGATACACCCACAAATAACCCCAAGCCACAACCACTAATAACCCCAAGCTACATCCACCATAACTCCAAGCTATAGCCATCATAACCGCAAGATACACTCACCAATATCCCCTAGACACAACCACCAAAAACCCCAAGCCACATCCACCATAACCTCAAGCTACAACCACCATAACCCAAGGATACACCCACCAATAACCCCAAGCCAAATGAAGCTGTGGTAACTACAAGAAGCCCTCAGCAGAGGAAAAACATATGCACCAATTCACAGTCACCATCTTACCAGTAAGATAGAACTATATGCCCCAACCCACAACCATCATCACATCAACAAAGCACAACCATATGCCTCGAGCCACAGACACCATCTCATAAGCAAAACACAAGCATATGCCCCAACCCACAACCACCATCACATCAGCAAAGCAAAACCAAAAATGCCCCAACTCACAACGACTATCTCATCATCAGCATACAACAAACTCGTGCCCGAATAATGTAAAAAGAAAATTAGCATTCCCATACATACCATCAAATTCATATGTTTTTACATATCCAAAATCTAAACATTACTTATAAAATATATACCAAAATCTTTCATCTCATAAAAAAACACCACAAAAATTACTCAAAAGAGGAAGATATGGAGTTGTATGTAGTTTGTGGTTATTAGTGGATGTGGCTTGCGGTTATTAGTATACCAACCAAAACCTTCCACCAAAATCCTAGTTTAAAACCTAGAGAGTGCATAAAAACTACTCAATAATGGAGTCCTGTGTATGTAGACTTCCATAAAAATGACAACAAACTATCTATCAACTACTCAAGCACCCTTCCAACATACAAAAAACGATAGCAAACTACACAAGAATCGAGTGGTATGTATGTAAACTTCCATAAAAAGGCATAGTTTAGGTGGAAGATATGTAACTCCACCAGAATAGAGTGGTATGTATTGATGTTTACCAGAAGGGAATAAAGATTGGAGGAACTGGGAGATAGATTGCAGATGCCAA
The DNA here is from genome assembly GCA_003013225.1 of Phalaenopsis aphrodite. Lineage (NCBI taxonomy): Eukaryota > Viridiplantae > Streptophyta > Magnoliopsida > Asparagales > Orchidaceae > Phalaenopsis > Phalaenopsis aphrodite. The sequence continues at coordinate 520,234 of NEWO01000271.1, forward strand.
GAAAGAGATGAGAAAGCAGAAAGTGAAGTGGAAGTGAGAGATCACATTCGAATAGACCCGAACACGAGCTAGGGCACAAGGGAGTTCATGAAAATGGAGGAGAATGCTGTATTTTGGTAAGTAAGAACCGCAGGCCGCAGGCTCAAACCCGAGACCCACATTTTAAGAAAAACGCTGTTCTCCGTGGCAAAAAGATCACCCCAAACACCTCAAAATCGCGGCAAGAGGCCGCATCGCGGCAAAAGTGTAACCCCAAATGGGCCCTTAGTCATGATTTGAGTTACATATCAAATAAATTTTGTGGGATGCTTAAATCTTCATGTTAAAATAAACTCCATTTTACCACCCAATTTGAGATTTAATATAATTTATTAATTTTTACATAGAAATAAAGTTAAGGAGATTTAATTCATTGAAGGGCAGCTTCTGATGAAAGATGCAAAGTATAGTACACCAACGTATAATGGACTTAAATTTAATAGAATTATGCTATGATAATGGCTTTAAAGTGAGCAAGGTGTGTGTGTGCGTGCGTTTATATATATATATATATATATATATATATATATATATATATATATATATATATATATATATATATATATATATATATATATATATATA
>NEWO01000271.1:524030-562431 GCA_003013225.1 Phalaenopsis aphrodite
AAAAATCAGAATAGTATTTCATTCATGTTACAGTAGACAAAAAAATAAAAAAAATATATAAAGATAAAATCAAATATCAATTAAATTAAATTAAAATAATTAATAATTTGTTCGCTTAGTCATGGTAGTCTGCAAGAAAATTTTTAGGCCAACCAATGATCAAAATTTCAGGAATTGAAATGTACTTGGTATAGTTTAGATAAAAAAAAAAATCATAAAATATAAATAGAATAGTACTCCTGCAGTCTTGCTTTACATCAAAAGTGTGATGTCACTTATCTTGAAGAGATCTTGGGTCCATAGGAGGTCAAAGAAATTATTTGTTCGCTTAGTCATGATAGTTCGAGCCAATGCTTGCAAAGCTAAAGCATAACGAGCCATGAGGATGACAAAAAGACGACTCAAGGAATCAAGCTTTATACATTTGATCAGAAATAAGATACCTAGACATCCTAGCAAACCACCTATAAGGAGCCGACTTGAGGAAAGATAGCCCCTTAACATCTCAAATTATACTTGAGGTGTTCAGAAGCTCCCCTATCCATTATTAAGGGTCAACAATCAGATTTGATCGGTCGACCAAACTAGTTCTGCCAGCTTGAAGCCAATCAAACTTGGCTGATCGGGAATGTTGACCAAGCCTAGCAAACAAAACCGGTCAAGCGGAGCCAAAGCCAAATAAGCTTTGCTAACCAGGCCAGAGAGTTGCTGAGCGAAAGACTGACACATGTAAAATATTAAGAATATCATGTACAACCCCCTTGAAAGCAAGGGTAAAAATGTAATGTCATCATATTGTACTAGCTTCCCTATATATAAGGAGATCATTTCATGAATAAAGGAGGATCAACACCATTGATGCGGAGAAATTAATGTTCATAACTTTTCACTTCTCTCTCTCTCCTCTCTCCTGACTTAGCTCTATTCCTTGAGGTGTGATTCATGGATAAATTAAGATTCAACATCCTAAAAGCTACGATGAGCGTGGATCATGTCATAAACAAGAAGAGTGACCAACAGAGAAGAGATCCACAATAATGACACCTGCGATATGAAATGAACTAGAGAGTTTGTGAACCAACAAATCCAATAGCTGAAGGATCAAATATTGAATCGATATCATACGAGATCTATTGGCTCGGGAACGAGAGAACACCCCTGAGTAAAATGGTTGAAGCACATCCGTTGAAGAGTCATCTAGGCTCTGAAAAGAGAAGAAAACTCTTAGTATTTTGATAGAGCTGGGTCACATCGATCAACCAACATAGATTTGGGCATACTAGGCACACCAACAACCTAAGAATGTGTTTTCTCGACAAATCTATGAGTTCAAGCTTGATTTGCTTCCCTACAACCATCACACAGAGAAGAGGAACCACCAAGACGAGCGAAGGAGACCAAGGCATGATTCACATCCTTCTGCTTGTACTCATCACGAAGATACTAGGCAGCCCCACGATTACAGGGCGACTAACAGAACATACAACTGAATGGGTCGGGCCTGATATCCTAACCAGCTGTTGACTCGGTATGAAGATTGTTTGCTAAATAACCACAAGTGTCCAAACGAACACTTTTGAGTCGTTCCAACCATTATATTTTATTGTCAAGTTCATAAAAATGGTTAAATAATTTTTTTTTCTAACTTTACATACCTTCTCAGGTCTAGTTGACATTTGGGGAACATGGGAAATTCATGCAAGGTATCATCAAAATATGACCCATGCCCAGGGAAATCAAACTGAACCAAGCAACAAAACCAACAATGATAAATAACGTCCATAAGTAAAAATTTTTAAAAGTAACCGACAATGATAAATAACATCTGATTGATAAAACTTATAAAAAATAACCAACAATAAAGAGTAATGTCTGATCGGTAAAATTTTCTAAATAACTTGCAACGACGAATAAATGTCTACTTGACAAATTGCATTATCATTAAAAGAATCCATGTCTTTCTGGTTAAATCATGTCAAGCTCTCATGACGATTCCCTTCCCATTATTGAAAAGTTCTATGATGGGCATTATATGAATCACTTCAGCAATAAGTCTTGACAGTTACCCTACAAAGGTTGTGACAAGATCTGCTTAATATGCTTGGCATAAGGTGTGGCTCATCCAAGGCAGTGACCTAACCGAGAGAACACGATATGGGAAGTGTAAGACTTGATATGGGAAGTAAATCAACAAATCGTCTAAAATGATTCTTAAAGAATTTCAACCCAGCAATCATCACAGCCGAGCATTTATCACAAGATAAATTAAATGCACAGTAAAGGTAAAATGAAAAGAATTAAGGTGAAACTAATTGAAAGTCTTGCTTTTATCAACGATAGAAAAAATTACAAATTACCTAAGATTTCTTTACAAGTGTTCTAAAAAGAAATTTTTATTTGTTATAAATGACGTAAAAGGCAGGTCACACAGTTGAAGACCCTCTATCATCTTCACCACTATCCTCTTCCTCCCCCTACTACGACTTTAAAAGCAGGGTAGAAAATTTATCCCTATCAACCCGCTTGAAGGAGACAAGACTCATTTTCATCGTTCTACCGATGTTAAAGGCCAATCTTTATCTAAGCTGTGCAACGAGAAGTTTAACCCAACTTGGGTGGAAACAGAGTTCAACGCAAAATTTATCAAAATTTTAAATTGTAGCCATCTTCTTTTGCAAGGCTTAGTTTTTATATCATTTCTTGAGTGCCCTAGCTTCAGTAAAAATCGTTTGTTCCTCTACTAGCTTTACTTTCTCTTTGGTCGCGAATAACTTTTTATTCGCCTTTAGGAGTACCTTCGATTGGAAGTGAGATGCCTCCCTTGCCATCAATTGATATCTATCAGTCATGTGACATAGGCTTGAGAGCGTCTACTCCATGAGGACCCACTCGTAGGCACGAAACCAATTGACATTGACAAGGGTTAAAGGATAAGGAATCACATCAATGGAGTTGAAGTACCATTCATTCTTGAGGTTGAACAAGGCAAATTGTTCATCTTAGCTGGTGCTCACCTTGCCCCCCTTGTCTTCAATTGGAATCCACTTAAGCAAGGACCCCTTCTCTTCTTTCAAGATGGGTGAGGGGGTAATTCACTAAGGTTAGACACAAGTGCCTTTCCCTGGCAATGTGCCTCCTCTTGGCTAGAGGGCATAGGCTCAAACTTAGGTCCACTTAGCTTGAGCAGAGAAGAATTACTTGCCTCATCTCTAACAGACATATCAATGAAAGAGGAAGGAGCTGATTGAGGGGTAGCTAATGTTTCTTCTTGACATTCCACAAAAGTCTCCCTTTCATGATAAATTGTCTCCATCAAGATCTTCATTCTCTTAAACTCTTGATGTTGTGCACCCAAGGGTCTTGAAAGACCTAACACTTATTGTGGGCAGCATAATAATTTTTCTCTCAATAGGGATAAGCTCGCTAGTGGTGATCTTTGAAAAATATTATAATAGTCAAACACAAAATAAACCATTTTTATACATTCTAGACCCTCCACCCTCCACAATGTAGATCACCAATGACTTCCTTCACCCCATCGCTGCAACTATTTTGCGATGGGCAAAATAGATATGATCCACAACACAGGCTTTCTTCTTTGCTACTTAGGTGACAATTGTTGTTTCCTGTGAGGCCTCCTAAATATCATAGGCCGCCCAATCTTCTTCCATCATTTGCCCAAAAGCATCTGGTTGTAGCACCCAGTTGACAATCATCAGATCAAGCTACTAGTAGAAAGAAAGTTGACTCTCGTCGACCTCCCTGGCCTTCAACAGTACTTGATCCAACACATTCTTTTTTAACTTGGTTGTGGTGAGAGGTAGAAGCAAAGCTTCTAGTCATTCACTTTGTTCTTCAACCACAATAGTCGAAACTGCAGGGAGAGGCAAGTTGCACACAACTATTCAGACGGACTTTGAATGTGAACTTGTAAATAAGAGTTCCATCGACCAGAGGATTCTCAGTTGATGATAAAAATGATGAAATTCATGATTTCAGCTATAGAACTTAAGAGATTCTGAGCTGGGATAACTTCATAGTGATTGAAAATGGTTCATAGCTCCCAACAAAGAGGATGCCTTAAACCAAAGCGAATCTGATCTTTGCAAAAGATGAGGTCGACCCCAAATAGAGTTGTCACCCGGTCATTCTCAGTAGTGATATGGAGCTTTACAGTTGGGTCGAGATGCAAGTCTTCTATAACCGATAGACTTCCCTCTGAGTCATTGTAAATCAGTCGACTGAGCGACCGAATTGAAGGCTTTTGGGGAGTACTTTGGAGTCTTTGAGTAGAGCGCAAAAATAAAAAGCTAAGGGAGTGAAGAAAAGTGAGAAGCAAAAGGCAAATTAAAAGCATAGTGTCATCAAACCCCTCACTCTTATATATTTACATATATAGAAGTGAAAGATTTGTAACTAATCACACAAGGGTAAAAATATATTTTATTTTGAAAAGATATATTACAAATCACAAAAAGAACTCAGGAGCTAGATTGAGAGGAACTTTACAATGGGATTGTCCTTTGCGTCGGCCAAGAAATACCCTGGTCGAAGCAACCTTTTCCCACAAAACTTGAACTGGCTCACTCGAATAGTCTTGTCTTTGGTCTGGAGTACGAAGGATCTCTCCCAGATGTTTGACAATTCCACGTGAAGAGCGGGTATCTGCTTTTCCTTCCTCTACACTTTCGGTACATGAGCAAGAAGTTTTTGTATCTCTTAGTCTTGGTGAATCACATATGACTGAATAAAAGAGTTCTCAATCTCATCGAGTAAACGAGCAAGTAACTCAGGGGAAGTTTGATATTCATTAGTTGCTTCACAAGGACTGCTTGGGCAGTCTATCTCACCACCCTCACACGAGATTTGAATACTCATGTTGAACGCCTTGGCAGCCACCACCGGTGCCTCAATCAAGTTCTCACCAATGCTTGTTGAAGGCTAGTCATCACCCAGGACTATATGATCAACTGCATCAAAAGAGAATGTAAGAAAAAAGGAGACCCTGAAGAAAATTAAAATCTAACAAGCAATATCGAGGCTCCTCATATCTAAGAGTTGATTCTACTCAAACAATGTAACAGACACGACAGCCTCACAGTGTGTTGGTAAACCACCAATAGTTTTTCATGCCCTGGGCGGCGGTGGAGCACTAGCAACTTTGTGAGTGGTATATTGGCCAATAGGTCCTAAGCCACATCAGAAGGTTAGGTTGATGGGCATAATCGAGCCGGTTGCTTGAACATTCCTCCATTGAGAGCTGAGGGACAAATCAGACCACTTTTCTCTTGTTAATAATTTTTTTTTCTTTTCACCTTTTTTGTGGTACCGCTCCTTCGTTCTCTTAAAGGCAACACAAAGCAAATAATTGCTTGTTTCATTCTCCTTGACAACGCTTGGAAGTTGACAAATTAAATGAAAGGTTGCAGTGCAAATATGGAGAGTTCAATTATTGAATCATTGATGTTTACATTTTGCTTAAACTTTTTTTTATCCATATCTCAGTGTCACTTTCAAGAAGTAAGAAAATCAACAAACTAGAATGTGTAAATTAAAAATATGCTAGTGCTGATTCTGAGAAGATCTAACGATCAAGAGGAGGAAAAGTGATGAAGAAGGGCTATCGACAAAAGACTATGAGGCTCATTTATCCGACTAAATTTAACCGTCCAAGCCAAAGCTTGCGAGGCCAAAGCCGACTGAGCCATGAGGAGGTCAAAGAGATGACCGAATGATCTAAGTCTGAACAGTTTGATCGGAAATGAGATAACAAGTCTTCCAAGAGTACTACCACAAAGGAGCCTACCTGAGGGAAGACTTAGCGTCTCAACATCTCAAATCAAACCGGGAATGCTCATAAGTTCACCCATCCATTATCAAGGGTTGAAAATCAAACTAGATCAACCGTTCAAGCCAATCCTATGGTTCTGAAGCCAAACAAACACCTCTAACCGACAAGTCCAACCCAGCCTAATTGACTGAACATAACATGTCGACTTGAAGTCAAACAAGCTCAGTTGACCGAGTCAGAGAGCAAACCAATGATAGGCTCACACATGTATAACTAGAATACTCTGCACATCCCCCTTAAAAGAAGAGACAAAAATATAATATATTTATATTGTACATTCTCCCATATAGACAGTGAGATCATTTTATGAATAAAGAAGGATTAACACGATTGATACACTTTACCGTTTATAACATGTTAACTCCTCTTACTTACTTAACACTCTATTTCAAATCCGAATTTAACACATGCAATAATGAAAGGCAGTCGAGTTTATAAAAGGCTTTTCTCCTAAAATTTAGGATATTTTGAGTGGCGTGACAACATAAAAAGAGAGAAATTTTCATTCATACCACACAATATCTATTTTTATTCTAACACCTAAAATTTAATATCTTTGTGTCATAAATTTATGCATGAAAAGATCAAAGTGATGGTGATATTTTTGATGTAATGTTAAACATTTGTGTGATATACATGTATGTATAAATATTTAGGTGGAACAAATACATAAGAATTGTAAGGTATGTATGCCATCTATCTATCAGCACCGCGTACTTAGAACAGTTGGTCGGGCATCTGCTTGATAGTTGTAAGTCCCCTCTGTTCTGGGGTTCAATTCCTCTCGAGTGTATATATATATTATGGAATATAAGCTGCTCAGAAAATTATATATATATATGAAATATGATCTGCTCAGACAAGTATACATTCTAGAAGAGCCTAAATAATGGACCCTGATGATGATCCCGAAAGTCTTATCTTATATTTTTTATTTTTTATTTCTTCTGTCTTGGAATAGGTCTTGTGCTACAATTAGTTTTTATTTTTCCTCAAATAGTTTTTATTTTATTATTATTTTATCCTAGGATATTATCATCTCCATCTATTTTTAGTAGCTTTTTTTTCTTTCACACCAACCAATAACAAAATAGGACTACAATTAACAACATTATTAAATATTAAAATTTAGTATTTTAAAATTATGATTAAAACAAATATTTTTAATCTTATATTTTCATCATTTTTTAAGGAAATACAATTATTAATAGTGTGACAAAAATTTAATCATCGTGAGAATTCAACACACACTCAGATAAAAAAAAATTACAAGTAGAGATGCTAGAAGCTTTTATATGGAAAACACAGAAAGAGAAAAAATTATGGGACCTAGCCGAGCTGAAGAAATCCACTATAAACTGGATATTACATATACAATCTCTCGTCTCACAGGTAGGAAAATGTTGAACACTCTTCGGAATTTACAACTTCGGTTCAAGAATGAATTTGTTGTAAGAAGTGAGCGGTGATCGATGGTAATCGACAAAAACCAGTGAGAGATGGTCGGCTGTAGCCGACGACGATCGGTGATGGTCGACGGTAATCGACGAGGGCTGATGACAGTAGAAGTAATATTGAATTTCAGCTCCTCTAAGCTTCAAGCTGTTCATTAGGCTTTAAGTTCTCCGCTCCCCTCATGCGAGGTGTGAGACTCTATTATAGTGTTTTAGAAGTAATTAATACAAGAATATAAACCGCGTTGATCAGACGGTCTAGAGAGATTTCTTTGATCATACAACATTTGTGGACATTTTAGTGCCTTAATTATACCAGAATTGAACGATCTTGAACTCGTTGGATTCATCTTATTGAGGTGTTCGATTCGGTTATAAGCTCATCATATTCGACATCTGTTTGACCTTCCAAATATATCTAAAAACTATTAAAAATGATTTAATGACTTTATCAGAGCTAGATTTAACTCGAATTAAATCAATTTTAGTATCATCGGGTCTGTCTCATCCAGCCGGTCAGTTTGACTATAAATCTGTTGTAATCATAGCTCTGAATGACTCTTAATTGAAGTTTGAATATTACTTGTTCAAAAAATTGCTTTGAGACCCGTGCCATACCTCGAGATTCATGCCGGATGATGAAAATTTATAAAGACATATAAAAAATATAACAAAGTATTATTTTTATTCACAAATATTTATTAGACACATTAGCCTACCTTCCATTTTCCAACACTAATGTAACAAAAAATATTTTGAAAATGCGCCAAAATTTCCTTTATTCAAAAATGCTTAAATAAAATCATTACAAATTATATGACCATTAACAATATTACTGACATAATCATATCCCAAGTTATTATAAATAACCCTCCCAACGTGACACTCCGGACAAAATCAATACATCAAGTCAACAGCAATGCTCAATCCACGCATCTTCCTACAAAATTAATTTAAAATATTATGTGCAATTTATTTTTATTTTTATTGTACAAATAACATGTTTTTAAAGCATGCCTCGCCGTTCACAACGCTCTGCCTACCGAAAAATTATTCCATACAAACACCGCATGCATATCTGTATGAGGTATACGATTTACACCTCAAATCACCGATCTGCACCGTCGATAAAAAAAAGAATTTTTTTTTTAAGTTAAAAATATGGTCCACCGAAATACATCTTTACGGTAATCAACAATGTAAATCAGACACCGCTTACATCTCTACATGTGATGCTCGTATGAAATAATTTCTCATGCCTACCGTAGAAGCTCTAGTAGCAAGCAGATTGCTAGGATAATCCTGACAGCTAAGTAAATTTATATGTGATTATACAACGCAGCTTGTCCGTATTATTTAATATAATGTCTTATAAATAATAAATTTTTAATAGATTTACTCCTCATTTTTCAAAATTAGAGAAATATTTAACTACGGCCTGATTACTTCAATATCAAATGTTGATTCCATACGTCTAATACAAGGGAAAGTAGGTTTAAGGATATTAATAAATTTAGGGGTCCAATCATCACTATTTTTTAGGTGGATAAAATTATCAAATATTTAATTTTTTAAAAGTATTGTGTAGGGAAATATTTTGAGGAGAGGAAATTAATAAATTGGATAAGTTTTGTAAGAAGATAATTATAAAATTTATTATTTATATAGAGAAATCTTAATTTTCGGAAAAAGATAATTGCCTATCGTGGATATAACCGGTTAAATCCATGTTCATGAAAAAATTTCGATCGATCATAAGGGAGCCTATTTTTTGCCTTGGCTTAATACATCTTAATTGAAGAAAATGGCGTGATTATTAGTTATATTGTGTTTGTAATTTTAATCTATATTAATTTTCGGTAATGATATTGTTGAATCCATTTGGGATGTAGGAACCCTTATAGTTTGTGTACACATATGATCTGGTAAAAGAGCTAATTTGATCATGAAATTGATGGAAAACTGATATAGAATGAAAAGAGATGGATGAAAATCCCTGGTGGAGACTTTGGGAAAGCCTATATGATTGTGATCTTCGATAAGCCAAAGATAGATGATTTCACAAGGGAGGGAGGGAGGGAGGGAGATCCCTAAGTCTTGAAAAAAGAATTCTTGGAACCCCTTCCTTTTCTCTTTTTTTTTTCTTTTATACATGAGGGACAATTAATCATAAAAGAATGAATACAGTATTTCTAACTTCGACGGTAAATTCTCTCAGACATCTTTGATGGGAAGGCTTTAATGTCGACAATATCAACACTTGGTGCATAATCTGATGTCAGCGGCATGATGTTTGTCCTTTTAACTTGGGCAATGAGCTTGGCCTCTAGATATGATAAACAAATTAAATGTTGAGTGGATAGGTCCTAGAACATTCTTTATCGGTTCCGGCCTGTAAAGCCAATTCGGTCACTTTAGCTGGTGGGTTCGGTATGACCACTTCAGCTGGTGGGCCCAACTCAGCAACTTCGGCTGGTAGTCGTGATTCAGCCACTTCGGCTGGTAAGCCCGATTCAACTACTTCGGCTGTTGGATTCGATTCCTGCGAGTAAAACAAAGAGAATAACTTAAAGATTACCATGATCTGGTAAATGCATATAGAAATATAAATAAAATTTCTGAAGAGAAAACAAAAATATATTAATAAAAAAAAACTCATAGCAAAATTTATCAATAAAAAAATGTTAGAAAATGTTATTTAATTTCCAGTAAGCATCCTTCTGTTATACGTCATGACCAGCACCTAAACTTTAGTGGGGAAATTTTGTGCATAAATTTATAAAGCACACATCTAATGCGTTCTTAGATATTCCAAAGTTATGTTTGTTCCTCTGTTCCATCACGCAGCTGATCCAAACAACATTCTATTGTTCAGGCCATAATATAAGATAAAAAAATGGTCAGGTTTGCCAAATTCATCACATGATATTAGCTCAATCCACCGGCACTGCGTTGAAAAAAGGGCATTTATATGGATGAAGTTCCAAAAGATTGAGCACTACTTCTGTTTGCTTGTTTGTTTTTTCTAAGTTTTTGTACGTTTTCTTATCTAATGCAGCGCTCGAATCTGTTGCTTTGAGGTTTTACAATTTATTTTAATAAATATGCTGCGCACTAGATGACAGAAAACTAGGTCCTTGCGTGACCCAATTTTCTGTGCGAACTCTGGAGGTAGCTCTACGTGTGGACTCCAAGAATATGCCGCCACGTGTGTTATATCGCAGAGATTATTTCGGGGTTATTGAAGTGAAACTGCAAAGGTTATTTCAGAGTTATTTTGGGGTTATTGAAGAGAAACCTACATATTCCACTTTAATAATCCCGAAATAACTCGGAAATAATCTCAAAATAACATCCGCAGCTCCACTTCAATACCCTCGAAATAAAACCGTGGATGTTATTTCGGGGTTTTTTTTGGGTTTTTGAAGTGAAATATAAGAGTTTCTCTTTATTAACCCCAAAATAACCTATAAATAAAATCTGCGGTGTTATTTCGAGGTATGGTTGTTGATGATTTAATGTTATAATTTAGAGGCTATTGCCAATACTTATTTTTATGTCTATTTTGAGAAGTAAACGGATGCGGTTGACATATGGAATAATTTGAGGAGAGGAAGATGATGAGTATGGAAAAAATATTATGCTTAACATTTCTTAATAGTTTTCTATTGGAATTAGGGTTTTTTCTCTTCTTTTTAGTATTATTTTTAGGGATGTGAAAAAGGATTCATCTTCTCTTGGATTTGGGTACTTAAAAGTCTAAAATTTTTTGTCTCATCCTTTTGGTAAATCCAATATTTATTTACGTTCCTCAAAGATAAATTTCTATTAGTAAATTATTTATTTCTTAAATATTATTAAAGCTTTATTATTCATCAAACTTCCACATAACTCTTTAGAAGTCAAAATCTAATAAACAAACAAAATGGTACCAAACTTATTTTTAGCATAATCTGGCCTAAATCTAGCTCGACTTTCTTATAGACATTTTAGTAGAAATTCACACTTCCTTTTATTTTTTTTTATTCTTGTTTCTTTTTTTGTCATAAAATGAATTTTCTACCTTTTTTTTCATAAAGATTATAAGATTCACCAAAATATTATCTTTCTTATCCCCTCCTACATATTCTCTCCTTATCATTCATCCCATGCTCCTCACCATTATCTTCTATACATGCAACCAATTACATACTAAGGGATTATGCTTTTGGAAGAAAACATTAGATCAATGCCAATGTTATACTTTTAGAATATCAAATAAAATATAAAATGATATGCTTTCAAAAAATTAAATGGGTGAGATTGATCTTAGAAAGATCATGGCATAATACAGAAGAGAAACTTGTAAAAAATGACCCTAAGAGACTAAGGATGTTGTTGATCTACTTTATATTGAGTTCCATACAATATCACTTCTTTAGTATATAGGATCCAATTTTAGTAGAGGTGCTCCCACATTAGAAACTTCGTAGAGTTTTATTGTCGGTAGATGGACATTGAACCCAACCCAAAGTTAAACTAAACTAACCTTCCTCAGTTTAAGGTGAACTCAAGTTGATCCTTCACTTACCTAAGTGAAGTTAAGCTAATCATAATTAAACCTTCCCTTAGAACCTTAGACACTTCTAGACTACTAATCCACTGCAAATTAGCACATGTTTAATGCAAGTAAACTGAACGATTATGTAATAAATCTAAGTATCGATTTCATGAGGAATCAGGTTAAATTGTTTATCAGACTAAGTACCAGCCTATTGATTTTTCAATTTTATTCAACTATTGTAAGATCCTATAAGAAAATAAACTCTCTGAAAGGAAAAGAAAATAGTTCTTTAGTTTTTATTTTTTATAGAAAAATTATTTGACTTACTGGATTACTTTGGTTTCAAATCATCCAATTAAGAACATTAGTTCACAATAAATGGTTAACTACTCTTTAATATTCATCGAGGCTCAGGAGCTTTAGAGTTTCATATACTAGAAAATTGAGTTTTAACTCAACCGTTTCACTAGTTTTCCATTGAAAATCTTAATCACAATAATTTTTAACATACAAGTGGCTAAATTTGTAAGTAAAATGAAGTGTGGAGTTTAAAATATCAAATTAAATTTAATAATAACAAAATCACCAACTTGGCTTGATTGAAAACAATAAGTAAAGCATTAGCTCAATGAAATCCAACTTTAGTACACCACATTCTCACCAACACTAAACAAGAATTTGTAGAACTCAAATAAATATAGTGAAGTTTGGGAAAAAAAAACACCTAGAATTATATTTTTTTTCTAAAAATGTTCTCGATTCAAAAAATGTCCTTCCAAATGCTCTTCTTAATCATATTCTCACTCACACCCTCACTAAACTAATCTTCTCACTCACATACACTCCACACTCACATAATACACTCTACTCCACTCTCGAAAGACATTTTTATACTATACAAGCCTCCATATTTATTTTTATCTAACTTAAAATGCTAAAGAAACCATCAAATCTTCCTGGGAATCATCTCTCATTGGGTACTAGTGTCGTGAAACTGTGATGTAGCACTGCGACACTATAACAAAGTGCTAGGGTGCTTAAAGCTAGCAGTGTGGTGCATTATTATTTAATAATCTTTAAAATTTAAAGTTTATTTTGATTCCTATTATATTCTTTGAAAACTAATGTTCAAATTAGCTTATCTAGACTATAAGTATTCATTTAGGAGAATTTTTTTATTGATATAACTATATGGTTTTCTAACCAAACATGCTTACACATAGAATCTCATATGAAGAATAGTATAGTTCCATGAAATAATAAAAACATTTTCATTGCTTGATAAAATAAGAAAAGTACAAGAGTACAACACATATAAGAAATGAAGCATAACAAAAACATAAGTACAAGAAATAAATAAACAAAAAGAATGTTAACACCACAAAACATAAAAAAAGATTGAACATAGGAACATCAATCCTTGTAATCTTCTTTTTTGCCATCATCATCATTTCCTCCCTACTCCATGGGCTGAGCATGTTTTGTGTAATGTTGTAAAGGAGTTGTAGTAGGGAATCATGTGGCATTAGAATGTTTTGTTGAAAGTGTTGGAATAGGCTGAGTAGGGTTGAGTTAAACTTAACCATATAAGAGTATTGCTACCGATGTTAGTCCATACAGTGGTCAAAATTTTGACATATTTCTTATTACCACTTCTCAATAATATAAACACATGTAGTTGATCCACCATAGAGAAAGTAGAGGCTCTGGCTTTAGAAGTAGAAGGGGGTTTGGAACACCCACCCATCTTAGAAAGTTGAGCTCTTATAGAATAAAATCATTTCCCTAAGAAAAAGGCAACTTAAATAAAGAAACTCCTTAGATGGGGCTCTAAGAACTCCATTCTTAATGCATAAAGTGTGGATAAGAGAGGGATGACCCAGGCCCACAGTGGTGCTTCCTTTAATCATGTTTATGATTAAACTATGATTGATATTGACTATATTAATATTAATACCTTTTTGAATGCAAAAAATTAGGATTGCTCTGTCCTTTGTCACCTTACTAGTATTCATACTAGGTATTATCATGTAAGAAATAAACTAATACCAAAATCCTACTTTAGTAGTCATATGGGAATCATAAAAATTAATATTTTTATTTTATCATGCCTTTCGTCATTAGCATTTATACTAGTCCAGAAACTTAAAATCTATTAGTAACTAAGTTCATTAATGAAATAAGTAGAATTTTCATCAAAATCTATATTAGGCAGTCCATAAATAAAGTTAATTGAAGCATAATCATAAGGGATGCGCTTCCCTTTAACAAATATCATATTCTACTAGTTTTCCTTAGCATTTATGAAGAATTATTGGGTTGTAGATACAACTCTCAGCACAAATTTAAAATAAAAATTGCCCCACTTTGTTTGAACAACCAGGCTCTCTACCCTCCCCCCTAGGGTTGGTGAAACCTTGCTCTGGTTTGAGCTTTTTATGAAGCAAAATTTCATCATACCTCGCAGAGGCTCCATTACTAATAAACTTTCTAGAGTCAAAAGAAGATGGTTTTTTCCTACCAATAGTGTTGGGGTTTCTTGCAAAATAAATAAAACGGATGATCCAAAAGGAAAATAATAGAAAAAGAACCTAAAGTCTTCTTCACCATATATATCTATAATGACTACATTGCAAAGTTGAGAAGTAGTGTTGCAACACTAGTAGAAGGCGGAATTAGACACTACAACACTGCATTGATAGCTTTATGGCACCAATGTAGTAATATGATCAGCATGGTAGTGCTAAAGGGTAGCACTGCGATGTTGCTGCTTGGGAACCAAATCACTGTGATGCTAGGTGTTGGCATCGTGATGCTAGGTTAGGTCAAATGTTAATCAAGGTATATTATTTGACATTAACACATAAATTTTAATAATTAACATTAAAATCTACACCAAAACATCAATAAAGTTTTTAATGAAATTCATGTAGCACCTTGACATCGAAGTGTAGCACTGCAGTTCTATAATAGAGACATTCCTATTAGGAGAAAATCTTATTGGTAAATAACAAGTTTATATAAAATTAACCTATAGGGAGATAATCCAATAAAAAGTTCAAAAGATTCATTAATTTTTAAAATAAGGTTTCCCCATTCCTTATAAATATTTAGAATAAGATAACATTAAACCAACTTTATTTTAAAATAGAAAAGCTATATTTAAAATTTAATAATAAGGTGCATTAATAAATTAAATAAATAATAAACAACCAAAATGACATCCAATAAGTTTAAGATTTCATAAAATTGTCATATAGATTTTTAAAGCTTTTTTTTTTTGGTAATTGTAATAAATTTAATTTGGCTTGATTTAAATAAAAAATTAAGGTTATTTAGCAAAATAAAAACATGAAAATTCAAATTATTTAAGAATATCTTCATACGTTTACAGAATTATACTTCGGCCTTTTTAATTTGAAAATTGTTTAAAAAAATTTAGAAGTTTTTTTTATAAATTAAATATATATAAGTATAAATTTAATAAATAGTATAAAGTTTCAAATAATCCCGTATAATCTTAAATTTGCATAAAATCTTCATAATTAAAGTTATTTTTTAAAATTTAAAATTAATTTAAAAAAAAATTAAGAAAATGTGAACTTAAAGTTGTACTAAGCTAAACTAAATAAGTCACAAAATCTAAATTAAATCCATTAAGAACTCAAAATAAATAATTGTCTTTTTATGCTAATTTAACACTGTGATGTATCATCTCACCCAGTTAGGTGAGATGCGCACTTTAATATGTTCAAGATGCTATAAATAATTTGATTGATCTCTTTAGTGAACATTTTATGTTCATAGTGTTATTTGTAAATAAAAGAACAAGCCCTAAAATATAAATATAATTTTTAAAACAATAATAATTTGAATTTGAAGCTAACTGCAAAAATAAGTTGAATCTCTTAATATTAAAAACTCAAATTAGTAAACCCAAAATAGAAATGCAATCACATTCTTGTACACATTAGATATTAGATATGACACAAATAGGGGACACTAGACTAAGATTTTTCATCTTTTTAAAAAAATTATGACAAAACTATTATTGTGATGTGACGTTAACACATGTTGAATGTTGTTGAATGTCTAAATTAAATAGAATCTAAGTACCTAAATGATGTCCATTAATTTTCTATGCTAACATTCCATTTTATATGGATGGATATGTAAATTTTTAAGTTTATAAATTGTTTTTTTGAAATAAAAATTTATATAATGGCTTGTGGCATTAAGGATAAGCAAGCAAAAATCATGGTGATGTTTAAAAAATATGAAGGTAAAGCTTGAAGATCTATAATGCCTAGGAGTCATTTTTTAGTAGAATTAGGATATAATAAATTAAGGTGGAGCTAAATTACACAAATGTTTTGTTATTTTGGGGTTACTAATGAAACCAGCCACACACAATCGATTTTGTTTTTGGTTACTTTGATTTGTTTGATATTGTTTGTTTTCTAGGTTTTGTAATAGAAATGCCAATCTTTTATTCATTTATTACAATCTATTTGATGGTATGAGATAGAATATAATAAGGATATGCTCCTAAACAATACAATTTACCTAAAATAAGATATTAAATAACTATCATAATAACCATATGGCAACAAAAAAATGAATTTTATCTTCTTTGTGAACCTTTGCATATGATTAGTGTTTGGTTGTTTGTCTTATCTACAAGGCATATCATTATAAAAATTAACAATCAATTGTGATTTGTCTAATACACTTATATTTATGGCCTTATGAGTCATATATTAGAAATAAATTCTTCTCACTTAAAAACTATATAACTAAAATACATTTTAATAAAAAATATTATATCACTAGTCATGATCAAGAAACATGGCTTATGGTTGAGTGAAAACTCTCATTTTCTTTATAATAAGCAACAATCTTAGTTATCATGCATTATATAAGAGTGGATCACATAGTCTTAAGGCAATTTTGATGAGTTAGATGGTTTTCTTTAGGCACAAATTAGTAGAGATGGGCCTACTTTAGCCTTTGGTAGGATTAAAATCTATAAGTGCCTTGTTGTTATTTGAACTAAATTTTATGGTGGTTCGTGGATTAATTTATGATTTGAGGCTAATTGTTTCTCTTTGTTAGATCACAAGTCATTATTTCTTAGGATTTTTCAAAATTATGTCTTATAGGAATTGAAGCTCAAAATTTCTAAATAATGTTGTAGCAAAAATAAAATGATCTTATGTAAAAATGTTAAGCCCAATATAAGATAATTTGGAGTACTTCTGAGCCTTTTAGTTTCTAGTGCTCTCTACTCTTTCATTGTTGGCTCCTATTAAAATTATTCACTCTTTCACTTAATTGAACATTCCATTACTATTCACTAATTGGGAAATGCCATAGTAGTCAAGAATCGATCTCATTGGTGGTTAATGAGGCCCTAATGTAAGTATTGATAAATGAAGGGGATTTTTCCTAATCTCTAAGGAGATTTATATGATTTCATTAAGGTTCCACCTTGGTGAACTTGTTTTGGACAATAAGGGTGACTAAAGAGATTAGAGTGGTAGGGAATGAGTACAATGGTCTTGTGTTGGAAAAATTATTCCATACGGACAGCGCATGCAGAGATGCATGCGCTGTCCGATCTCAGCCGTAGATCAAAGTTTTTTTTTATTTAAAAATGAAACCCACTGAAATACAATTTTGATCTGATGGACGTTTGAGATCGGACAACGCATGCGCATGAAATAATTTTTCCTTATGTTGGCCCCATAAGCTCATGATAGTACTTTTTAAGTGTTCTAATGATCACCAACTTAACAATGAGTCCTATATTGGGCTAGCCATTAAATGTTTCATTGCCACCTTCAAGTCTAAGTTGTGAATGGGAAGGTTGCCGACCCGAATTCATTCAGGAATCAATGTAGCACATTCTTCACAAACCTTTTCATAATAATGTCACTAATTAAAATAACGGCTTGTGCTATGTGCCAAGTTTTTAATTTTAACGCTAAATATAATGATCCGGACGCCACTAAAAATAAGAATTTTAAAAAGAGAAACTGTAGCTACGAAATGGCTAACAAAAAAGTCTTTTGGTTTTGTCAGATTCAGGTGATCATATCATGCAATTTGCAGTGAAGCACAAGACTCTTAGTGCTTACCAGCTAATACCGGCGCACTATAGGCCAAGGGGGAATACGTGCACAATTCACAAAGAAGAATAAATAAAAATTTGACAGAATATTCCCCACCAGTAAAAAAGAAAAAATAAATTAAACATTAAGATGTTATTGTCAAGTAAGGTTGTCAAAATGCTCGTCATTCAAGAACAACTTATGTTGGGCTCGTCGCTAAGTAACAAGTCAAATACAAATAAAAATTTGTTCGTTCGTGTTCGATTTGTTTTGACTCGAAGTACTACTCATCAATTATATATATATATATATATATATATATATATATATATATATATATATATATATATATATATATATATATATATATATATATATATATATATATATATATATATATATATATATTGATGATTAGTAATTTTAAAAAATTTAATGGACTACAACGCTATAAAGATTTATAATCAATTAAAAGTATTAATTAAGAAAATAGAATAAATATTATTAAATTAGATTCAGATGATATTTTAATATAAATAATAATTTTTAAATATTGTCACAACTCTTAACATCTTATGGTTACGTGATTAGGGTTGTCAGAACGTTTTTTTGATCATGAACAGCTCACTTTCGGCTCGTTTGCTGAGCTCGAAATATAAACGAGTCAAAAACAAGCTGGGCCTGGGCTCGCTTGTGTTCGACTCATTTACGCCCCTATTGTCAATAATAAGTGAAAAGAAAAAAATATAATAATAATAATAATAATAATATGATAATGATAATGATGATGATATTAGAAGATGAATATGTAAACATATGAAAAGTAAAACTCAGTGAGAGATTTTGACAGAGTCGAAAGACGAAGTCAGAAGCGGCACGAGTTTTATTTAGCTAAACAGAAAGAGAAGGTTCTTAATAAAAATATGAATGCTCACCATCTCCAGAAACTAATAATAATAATAATAATAAGATGAGGGCTTTTTTAATTTGACAATAGATAATATTTTAATCACTGTTATAATAATAAAATAGATGTGTTACAGCCGTCTAACATTGGCTATCGCCAGCAAATCATGCGGCCTGCCGCACACATTGCCCACTTTACCGGTCGCCGTTGTCACGGCCGACGTCGAGCTTTTCATTGAGTTCATTTATTTCAAATCAAACATAAAAAAAAAAGAAAAAAAAAATCATTTATGTATTTATTACCCAATTAAATAAATTCAAAAGTATTCTAAATACCTTATGTTAACATTACTTTAAATTCCTTTCATCAAATCAAATCGCCCTTAAGTGAGTTTTAGTTAATTCAATTCATGAGGATCTTCAAAATTATTGTAAAAAAAAATTAAAGTTGAATCTTGCTTGTATTATAATTATATTATTTTACAAAGTATGGGGTGGTGCTGAATCCGAATCTGTCCTCTTGGTCACACCCAGGGAATAGAGCGTAGAGAAGAAATAGAGAAAGAGAGAGAGAGAGCACAATAATGATTAGTAGAACGAGAAAATTGTTTAAATTTTTATTAATGAAATGATTCTCTATTTATAGATAAAGTGATTACAATATATGTAGTTACATTTATACCCTTACTTAAGTAAGAGTTGTACATGTCATTCTAGAAAATTTACCCCAGCGTGCTCTTAGGCTCGACCAGCTGGAAGGACTGCAACGAGTTTGGTTGGTCATGCGGACCTAATGGTATTGCCTGTCCAATGGGTCCAAATTTTACCGATCGATCTCCACCAGGGAGCTTCTGTCAACAAAGTGAAGCTAGACCATCAGGTAGAGAGTAAAGTATTACTGTAATTCGACGAGTAGCCTTCCTTTAGACAAGAGGATCCTAGTGGAATGATTGAAACTTATTGTATTCTCCTAATGGTATTGAGGGATACAATTAAATGATTATGGTATGATACTCTTAGGAACAAACTTCTCTTTATTAGTTTTATCGTGATGGCAAGCTTAGATGAATCTTCTTTTGTCGTGTGAATGAGCCGCTCGAGCTGACAATACTTTGACCGTTCTTGTGATTTAAGCAGTCTTGAGTTCATTATGCCGATCAGATATCTAGTTTGTCAATCCACATTTTGGTGGTCTCTCTCTAAGGAGTGATCCTCGTCTAAGTCATGTCCAAATCTATTGCGGTTATCATACTTTTCATGGTTTTCTACTGTCAGCTAGCAATCCCTTGGTTGATAGATCTCTTTTCCTACTTCTTCTCGTTCAAGATTGACCGACACAGGTACATTGTATCCTTGACTGGTTTTCAACTTCGTCTATTTGCATTGGAGAATAAGTCAACAATTGGATAATGTGGTTCCTAGTTGGTTCGTCCCGTAGTGGTTGAGAAATTCATGTTCTCTTGGTATCCACCAATATGAAGAAATTATGGACCCTGCCCAACAACCACATGGTTTATGGGGAGATGATCTAGGGGTAGTAGTTGTCCTCTCATCAGTACCTAGAGGAGGAGGTGTTGAATATGATCATGTGGCTGAAGAGATACATGAGCATGACTGATGAGTGTTGGGAGGCTTCTGACGCTCGAGAGATTGAGAGGGAAGAGGCGACTGTTATCAAAGCCACTGAAAAAAATCGAGGGTGAAGGTGGCTCACCCCAAAGTTGTTGCAGCATCTATTAATGTTGGTGCTTCTAGCCCGAAGAAATCTAGGATTCATGAGTCTGGATCAATCCTGTCAAGGAGTACAGTGAAGATGCAAAATTTATTTTTTCCACGTCCAAAACCTCTCTTGTTGTCCACGAAATTACTACTAGAGAGTTAACTCTTGTTGAACGAAAAATTAAAATTTCTCTAATAGATGTTGGAACCTCCGACACTTAGTGCGATAATTCTGCAAAGATGCCTAATTTACTTGCATCGAGCGATGGACGTAAAGAGGTCTTGAGGAAGTGGGTCTTGGATAATTCTGGTGAGTCTTTGGAATTGGCTTCATCATGATGGCAGACTTGGACAACTCTTCTTCAATCGGTTGAATGTGCCACTCAGGTTGATAGTATCCCGATCGTGATTTAAGCAATCTTGGGTTTGTTATGTCTGATTGGGTCTCTAATTTGTCGGTCCGTCTATTGGTGAGCTCTCTTGAGTTTATGACATTCTCACTTGGTCTGTTAGATCTCCTCGAAATTTATGCTGGCATAATTTCTATGTACTAGTGGGAAAATAAAATTCAATTTTCATGGTCTATTAATAAAAAATAAAATAACGCTTATGCTTGCTAAGGTGAAGGAAATGCTAGAATTAGGTTCTTGAGTTCATTTCTCATATAAAACGTATTTTTGATTTGACAAAATCAGAAAGAGCCACTAATACCAATCGAATTAGCATTTCCAATCATATATTTTTGCCAAGGCTTTAAGAAAAGAAACTGGTTCGCGTCTCAACCACCTTTATCATGAACAAGACATCACCAATCCTGGCATCTTCAAGAATCATTTTTATAACAAATTGGCGTGACCCGTCGGTTCGACCGGCGAATTGATTCTAATTATATAAAATTTGTTGGTTTAGATAAAATTTTAATCAAATTCAATTCTCGATCAACCTATTAAACTTTCTTCCACATAAAACTTAAATCTATAAATTATTTTACTTTACTTTTATAACTAAGAACTTGAATATCATAAAGTTAATTAATATAAATTTAATAAAGCTAATTCAAAGCAAGCCCACCACCTAAGTGAATAAGAAGCTGAAATTGCAATTCGACTGAGAAAATGATAAGTTGGCCTTTGAGATTTTGAGCATTGAATATATTAAATGGGGCTGCATGGCGTGAGAAAATTATATTACCAGAGCGCCGTGGGAGTCGCCGGAACATGGGCTTCTCTCTTACTGTTAGGAGAGCTTCCTCCTACTTGAAGAAATGTGTCTGCAACTATCATTGTGGTGAGATTTCCTAAATTCTTTAGCCAGACCTAGGGTTAGTAAGGTTTAGGCACGTGAGTTCGATCACCCATGTGGGGTGGATGTGTCGAACGATATTTGTTGGCACGGTTGCGCCGCCTATATGATGGATCGTTGCTTTCCATAGAGAAAGCCCGCGATTAGGAAACCAGTGCATTGGCCAATTCAATTTGGAGCGGAATGATTCCCCCTTGTTATCCCTATATCTTAATTCCGCCAGGTTGGAATCTCAATTTCACATGGCTTTGGAGCTTCCAATTTTCCTTGGAGAGGTTAGTTGAGTTCAATCTTAGAGAGATTAAAAAAAAATTGTAGCTAGTCCATCCTACAAGATCGTAGGCTTTCGTAGAGAAAAAAAAAAATTATAGCTAGTCCTCCCTACGAACGGTGGAGAGTTTTCTCTGTGAGGAATCGGAGGGGAGAAACCCTTCACATTGTTATGCCAAAGCTGGAGGCAGGTATGCTGCAAATCCAAGAACATCAAATCTAGGTACCTATGTGAGGTCGTTAAGACGAGTTCAATGTGTTGTCGATCGTGTTGGGTTGCATTACATGTGCACAAACCATCTTATTACATTTGGCATGTGGCCATTTGTTGCATTGCACGCTTGATTGCGTGAGCACTTCAGGTTGATCGACCGCCCTAAGTCAATCACCGATCTTCTTGGGATTGATCGACCGTCTCGAGCTCATCACCAAATTTTTTGGGTTTAATCGACCTCTACATATTGATCACCCATTCTGGGTTTGATCGGTTTTCATAGGTTGATCACCCTAACTTTAGGGATTGATCGACCGCCACATGTCGATCACCTGTTTTGGGTGTGATCAATCATCTCAAACCAATCACCCTATCGTTTGGGTTTCATTGATTGCTATGTGTCGATCGCCTGTTTTGGGTTTGATTGGACATCCCGGGCCGATCACCCTTTCTTTTTAGGTTTGATCGACCGCAAATTATCGATCACCCATTTTGGGTTGATCGACCATCCTGGGCCGGTCATCTTATCTTTCTGAGTTCGATTGATCACTACGTGTTGGTCACTTGTTTTGGGTTTAATTGGTCAATCCGGGGCGTTCACCTATCTTTCTGAATTTGATCGATTGCTACATGTCAATCACCTACTTTGGGTTCGATCGGCTGTTCCAGGCCGATCACTCATTCTTTTGAATGGGATCAATTACCCAAGATCAATCCACCCACTTCCTCCATACAACTGGCTACCACGACACTGTCGACTAATTACTTACATGATTGTATGCTTTCACATCATATTGCACGTTCATTTGCATGAGCATGGTATCTTTATGTGTCCGCCATTTGCATGTGTAATTAGTTGTTATTGGGGCAAGGTGTGATTCTCCTCAATGACGTCCTTTACCCTAAGCAACTGAACACTTATGTGTTTGTATGCCTTTACACTACATTGCATTTTCATTTGCATCTGTCAAAAAGCTGCCGTCACACCATGCCCACCTCTGAGTCACTGCTTTCGTGGCATATCCTTCTGATCGGGACTTTGTTGCCACGACATGCCCTCCTTTGGGTCACGAATGCAATATAAACTCCTTAGGATTTAAAATTCTTAATGTACTACAAAATTCTAAAAAAATATTAAAGATAACAAAAATTTTAAGATTAAAGTATTCAGGACTTTAAAATTTGCACTTTTACAATTCTACAGGCTATCGGGCTATATTTCAAATGGGTTGCAAAGCATAGCCATCACCCCAAGTCATATAGTAGGATTCTCCACCATGCTTCTCCAACCCAACTTGTTTGATGCAGATTTCTACTTAGATGGTTGTCTAGTGTATTGACCCGACCCGCAATTATTTATATTTTTAATCTTCTTAATTTTTCCAGAAAATATATCTCAATTATATCTAGCGGCTAGTGTAAACAAATGCAATGATTTATAAAATATATAATAGATTTTCACACTAGAGGTACTACACAATTATACATATCATTTCAAGTAATATAGAATTTTTTTTAAAAACAGTAGTATTGATCTCATGAGGAATACACTAACTTTTAAAATCAACTCACATAAATTCTATTTAAAGTGCATATTAAATAGGTAAGAGGTCTAAAATGACATGCTTACTAAAATTCACTACTTAAAGAGATAAAAAAAAGAAAGTAACAGCCAAATATAATAGCTTAATAAAATATAACAACAAGTTTGGATATTATGAAAAACCTTTCCCCTTGCAAAGAGATTTTAATCTATGTAGGAGTCAAATGATTTAAGACAAAATTTGAGATATTGTGACAAATAAAATCATCAATTATTCTTTACCCCCTTCCGGTGCTTGCAAATAACATTAGCCAACTTAAGGTTGATTCTATAATATCTCAACTCCACATAATTGTTATCTAGCCTCCACCTCTAGATGCTTCTAGCCTATGCCATCATAATGACCGAATCCCAGCATCAAGGTGCTAAAACCTAAGACAAACTGATAAGAACCTAGTTTATCACTCTAGATCTAACAAATTCTACGCCCATCAAAACTTATCTCCAAATTTATTTGCACCCCCCCCCTTAGGTGATTGCAATGGACCTGCCTAGAATGAAGTGTGGTATCCACTAGTTGGGTAAAATCATAACACTCCCACGTCATTATGTTTCACAATAGATTTTAACGTCACAAGTGGCCAGTTTGTGAAGTAAATGAAGAATCGGTGAAAATACCATCACAATCTTTAAGAGCAAAAAAAATCTTTAAATCGTTCTCATTCTTTAAGACTAAGTTTCATATGCAAGAAGAAAAAAAGGGAACTACTCAGAATTCATGGAATTAAACAAAAACCAAACATTTGCATTGAAATCTAAATCTTACAATAAAAACTTAAACACAATTACAAAGTACCTTATGTCTTCTCCCCAAACAAACTTCTGAAGTTTCCTTTAAGCAATCTCCAAACTTTTTCCCACTAAAAAACACTCACACTTACACTTAAACACAAAATATAAAAAACCTAACTCATTATTGCTACCCAATTGAAGTTTTGAAGCTCCAAAAGGTCTCTAAATTCGGCCAAATACAACTCATTAAATTAAAAACATAAAATAACCGAGGGTTGCTTCAACATCTCTCCAAAATTTGGCCAAATTTGATGTATTTTCTAGAAAAGTAGTTACTAGTGCTATAACCTAGTCTAGGGTGCTACAGAGCCCTTCTCGCTCCTATGTGGCGCTATGACACTATAGCGCCACACAAAAATCATCATTTTTGCTCCATTTTTTCCACATTTTCTCTATATGTCCATTCCATGTACCCGAAACCAAAAACATGCAAAATATCTTTCATTAAAGTGCAATATTATAAAAAAATGTACATAAAATGCCAATAAAATACTCAGTAAAACTGGTAATTTTGAGGTGGATCATGTATTTAGGATGCTAGAAGGCTTCCAATCCAGATAGGAGTAAGTCCTTTTATTGCGAGTGTTTTTAGCTAGCTAGACCTTATTTAACCTTATCTTTCTAGTGGCATCTTCAATATTTCAGTGGGTATAAGTACTACTTCTTGGAGCTCCATCTGTAGTCATAAGATAAAGTTTCATACATTTAACCTTAGGGCTACCGAGGTCCCGTGGATGACGTAATTCACGAATTGCTGACTGGAGATCTCTATATGTGTTGGGTTAACCACTTTTATGACCAGATAGACTTAGGGTCATAGTAGCGTGGGATTACGGGGTCGTGGTACCTCGACCCAGCTATCTCTAACATTTTGAATTACATTACTCTTCCTCTTATTGAATAGCTTTGAGCCTTGTCGCTCCGTTGACTTTGTTGATATCATCTTGATGACATGATTACCGATAAGCTGCCGCTCGTTTAGGATGCAGTGATTCACCTATGCTCTAATGCTCAGGTGAATCATACGTATAATGATATCATAGTTGAGATGATTTTAGTTATTTCATATGCTTTGTATGTTGATCAGATCCTGCCCATTTGACACGTAAGAGACCCACTCACTGTTGTGAGTTAGCAAGAACATTGAAAAAATCAGAGAATTCCCATATGAAATAACCATCATTTAATGACATATTCCCAAGATTCATGATAATAGAAGCAAAATGCCTTTTTTAAAAAGCATTCTTGAGTCTCCCCCAAGATGTAATTTATCAGAGGGATTCGTTCCTCTGGGAGACTCTTGACCTAAGAACAAAACTATACTTTCTTTGTTCTCTGTTTATAGGTTGCTTAGGTAGGGATTCTCTTTGTGGATATTCTGTTTTTAGGTACTTTGATCTAATCCTTTTCAAATGTATACTCTGACCTCATTACATGAAGATTGCTCATTTATAAACCTTCTGCTTGTTTCTTTTATATTCATTGCCATATATCCTTTCTTTCAATTTCTATCTTCTTTGAATCATTGATATGCTTTGGATGAATATTTAATCAAATTAGGGAATCATACAATGAAATATAAATGGACAAACCGACAACTCCAAATGCTTATAAAAGAACTAAGAAAAAAATAATCTCCGAGTCTCTAAATCTTCAAGGAGAATTTAAATGCTAAATGTTTTGAATTTAAGATAGTAGTTTAATGAAATTAAACTCAACTAAACTTTATAATATTAAACATCAACTTTATTAAAATCAAATCAAAACCTAATTCCTTGAATAAAGACTTGGTCAAAAACTTGAAATAAAAATAAAAAATCAAAACTTCCAAACTTTTCAGTCTTTAGGACTTTAACCTTTGACTGTTCTAACTATTATTGGGCAACGCGTAATTTTTCTTGGGTGTCTTAACACCTAACACAGCTATAAATCATTGAATAAAATATTAGAAACTTTTAAACATAAAAAATACAAAAAATAGAACAACTCTTTGATATTTAGGACTTTATCCTTAGACTGTTATGTTGTTATTGGGCAATGTATAATGTCCCTTAGGGCGTCTTATACCCATTAAAACCAGAAAAATACTCACAAACTCATTAAATTTCAAACAAACTTAATCACATTCTCAAATAAAACCTTCAAACCAAAGATTTCCAAAACCAATTATCAATCAAATCAACCACCTTTAGGTCTGTTGCAATGTCACCTCGGGTTGCCTTTGTTTATGATTAGCTCTTAAGATAGATCCGAGTTCATGTGCATTTCAACTTGATCTAATCACCATGTTCACCACTTAAGTTGGATGTGTGTCCCCATTCTTTCAACCCTAATGTGTTTATGTTAATCTGACTAAATATTTCTTTGATTAGCTCTCAAATTTAATGCGAGTCTCCATCTTTTCTAACTTGATCTAATCACCCTGTTCACCCCTTAGGTTGGATGTGAGCCCCTATACTTTACATCTTAACATGTTCAGGTCAATAAAATTAAAATAAATCAAATTAATCAAAATTAATAAAAAAAAGCAAACCAATTGCATTTTAAAAATTAGCTACAACAACAACACTAAGATGAAGAATCAATCAAGAACAATTAAACATTAGAACCTTCAATAACCAAATATTAATACTCCTCTAGTCTTAAGGATATTTTTCTTATACTATCACTTTTTTTTTGATAAGGTGTAATGTTCCATGCAGTGTTGTATAACCAAATACAACTAAAAAACTTACAATTAACCTAGGATGGGAAAACTCCTCAACAAATTAACAAATAAGTTCAATAAACCTAAAGTTTTTCATTACACAGACATAATGCTCAAAATGATCTCACTTTGCAATTATTTTGGTCCATCGGAAGTTGGAGCATTCCCTAAATGACTCCATCAAGATGGGACCAGGTTGATTAATCTCAGGCCAGTTGGTTCAACTTTTTAGAATCAATATGTTAGGCTAGTAACCCTGGGTGATGATGTGTCATAAGTTTCTTCTCAATTTAGCTTATTGCACGTTCAAGGAAGTTTTCTTTTGATTTAATTAAAGTTGGAGCAAGACCCACGTGTCACTATCATGATGTGATTAGTTTTATTGAAATTAAATCATTTAGATTGTTTTTTAGTTATCAATACTTTGGGCTACAAAGCCTGAAATGTGCAGATCTAACATATGCCCCTTTCACTTTAGCACTATCAAAATGAGATTATGTTGATTGACATCCCTACAATTGTCAATCCTTTGAGTTAGTGAATCAGCTTAAAGCTCATGTAAGGTGGTTGACACCCCAATTCTACCAAAGCTTCCTAAATTGATTAAGCCAAAGGACCTAAATGTGGATTTCATTGGTCCGTAGCTAATGTAAGGTGGTTGACACCCCAATTCTACCAAAGTTTCCAATTTAGCCTTTTTACCACCAAACCCACCCAAATTACCTAAACCCCCCCAAACCCCAAATATGTTTAAAAACTATTTCAAACCATTTCAAAATACCCAAATTACCCAAAACCACCCAAAAATTTCCAATAATACCAAAATACCCCTAAATTTGCCAAAATTGCACAAATACCCTTGGTACCCCCAAACTTTCCCAAAACATCCAAAATCACTTAAATTGTCTCCAAAAACAATTTGGACCCTCCAATTGAACACAATTTGGCTGATTTGACCATTTTGACCAAAACCCCCAAATTGCCTTTAAAGGCCTAATTTCCCCAAATTCACCTCAAATGTCCATCAATTTGGACCTAATTACCCTTGATCTAAATCATAAACTCAAATTAATCTTTCATTTGATCATTCCAAACTAAAACCAAGCCTAATTGGCCTATGCTTTGAGCTCAATTTTCATCTAAATCAAAACCCCAATTTTGACTCTATGGCCTAATCTCACCTAATTGAACCCCAAAGCCTAATCAATTTACCCCAATTTGAATCCTAAACTCTTCATAACAACCCTACACACAAAATTTGTCCTTTAATTGTCCTTGGTGAAGCCTCAATTTCATTTAATTTTGACCTAATACTAAAAATCCCCAAGTTTGCCCTAAATTAGCCATACCTCCAAATCCCACCAAATTGATTGACCCCAAATTTTGCACCCAATTGATGTTGAAAACTCTTCATGACATTCCCATAGGCCATTCTCAAGCATCAATTTGGACTTAGCCCAACCTTAACCCAATCTAAATCCAAGCCTAGCCCAACTTGCCCAAATTGACCAAGACCCGAAAAATCCTTCAAATTGAGGTTCCAATTGAACTCAAAATCACTTCAATCTTTCCTAAAAAATCTTCATAACAATCATTTACACAATGTTGATCAATCAATTGGGCTTAAAGCCATGATTAGCCTTACCTAAACCCAACTTTTGGCCATTTGGACTCAAATTGGACCCATGTACATGGATTAACTTAGTCATCCTCAGACCACCAAATTGATGACTCCACAACCACTAAGCTCCCCATTTGGACCAGGCTAAACCATAATTAACCCACCCTAGATGAGTCATGGACCAAAGGTCCCCTAAATCAAGGGATTTGTTTACTAAATTGATTGAGCCAAACATATCATTGACAAAACCTATCACCAACCTAAATTAATTATTGTGAAAGATTCCTCCGAGGTTCCTGAGCCACCTAAGCACCTCCCCTGCCATGGACAACCACCCTAGTCACCAGAGGAGCCAAAATTGAGAGGCCCTATATCTAAATTAAAAGCCAATTTTACCCATTCAATGTGTCTAGCTCTTATTGGTGTTTAACATCTTGAAGCCCTCCACCTCAGCTCCACATTGCACTCAATTGGAGGCCAAGACAGCCGCCCTAGACTGTTTTACTTAAAACCATCCTCCATAGCTTCAAAGAGGATAAAAAAAATTTTCTTTGGAGAACTCTGTTAAAACTGTTTCCAAAGCTCCTCCAAGACTCCCTAACCCTATTGTAACCATCCTTTGGCCATCTTCCCCATCACTTGAGGTCAATTTTTGAGCTCAAAATCAAGGCAAACTTTTACCTTCCTAAAAAACTCCCCCAAACCCAAAATGAATTGCCCCCGAACCTCAACAAAACAAAAAAAGAAAAACCCCAACAAAAACCCCCCCCGGTGAACCCCCCAAACCAACCCTAAAACAAAGAAAACCCAACCCTTGAACCAAACTAAAACTGGAGCCCTCAACAAAAGAAAAAAAAAAAACCAAAAAGGTTGGCAAAACCCAATGAAACCTCCAAAAACAACAAAACAAAGCCCAAACAACTGGGCAAAAGGAAAACCCAACAAACCTAATTTTGGGCTCAATTTGTTCTTTTGTGAAGAAAACATGCAATTCATAGCAACATAACCGTATAGATATACTCATCTTGAGTAGATGAAGGTGTGGGAACAAAATCAAAGTAATTTGGTTGAGTTTAGGCTGAGATCTTAGAGTTTAAAGTTCGACAATTCACGAGTTTTGGCTACCAGGGAAGATGACGAAGAGCCGTCTGATCGAGCATGTATTAGATGAACAGAAGAGATCGAGCCGGATAGAGTCTTCATGCGTGAACAACAGGACGCATGACTGCCAGGTCAAATGGTGGTGCCGAACCAAGAGACGACGCATGGCGCTTCGAAGAGGACAAGAATGGCGCGACACGTCATTGGGAGAAATAGAAAATTAAGGCTTTTTATTAAATAAAAAAATGACACATCTTTGAAAATTCATAAATTTTCATAGAAAAACCATAAAAATAAAATAAAAATACACACTTGCTTAGTAATTAGAGGAGATTAATGTGGACAAAAAATAAAAATTATTTGACAAACATATGATATTTAATTAATTAAATACCCTCTGAGGTATTTCAACTCTCCATGATTAAGGAGTGCTCATCATTGCTTGAGATTTTTAGGGTTTATTTCTCATCATAAAGGGGATGTTCTCTGATTTTTCCAAAGTCAGAGAGCATCTCTATACTTCTAACCCAAATTTTAAAGCTAGGGTGACCATTTTGGCTTATTTTAATTATATAAATCAAAATATCACTTGGAAAATTATGGGAATAAATTTATGAGGTTTCTTGTGGTCAGAGAAATCTAGGAAAAATATTGTGATGCTTTGAACTATTTTGTACATTTCTATACTTAATTAAATGTAATTATATTCCATGAATTTATGTAAGTTAAATCTATGTCAAAAATTGACAAAATCAGTTCCACATTGTTCATAAAAATCATATCTACCCACTACAAAAATTTCAAAATTATTTGACTTAGTTCAAGTACTGAAGTTGATTTTCTAAGAAACCTTATATTTTTGTACAAAAAATAATTATAATAAAGTAAATACACTTGGAAAAATTGTGAAAAGTGGTTTTCTGAGTTCCTTGTGATTGAAGTCACTTAGGAAAAATAAAAATTAATTTTGGTAAAATACTTGATTTTTTAGCCATATTTTGGATTTAAAAGAATTAAGAATAATTAAATATTCCAAATATATAAAAATATTTCAAAATGTGTAATTGTTCTCTGATCATTTGGGACTCATTAAATTGTTTTTTCTAATTTTTATAAGTTAAAAATAAATTTTAAAAGCTTAAAAATGAATTTTCCTTATTTTCCTACTAAAATAATTATATTAAATAAACTAAAAATCACAAAAATATAAGATCTGACTCTCTAAGTTTTCTGAACTTAGAGAAGTCTATTAAAAAATATAAAAATGATTTTTGTAATTCAAAATGTTATCTTCTATTTAATTTAATCATTGAAATTGATTAAAAATTAAATAATAAAAATAGAAATTTGATTCAAAAAATCATGAAATTTTGTCTAAGTGTTTCTCTGATCTTAGGGAGCCTCTAATAATTTTTCCATAAATATAAATTTTATTTTGGATAATTAAATAAATTAACCTTTGAAAATCCTATTTTCTAAATTTAAATATTTATCTAAATTAAATTAAAAATTTGAGAGGTCCACATGTTCTCCTCTAATATTATAATTACCTCTTGAATATGATACTCTAAACCCTCAAAATCATTTGAGTTCTGTTTAATGAGTTATGAGGTGAAGTGCCCCAAGGGCAAAATAGTCATTTTAGAATTTGGTGCCTTAACCAAAATTTGGATTAACTAAGGAAAAAATGGGTAATTTTGATCTTAATGACCATGTTTGGATGATTGAAATATAATGGAGTTAAGAGGCAGAAACTCACTCACCACCCTTGCTCAACATCAACAAGATCATAATTCTCCCAACCTTCATGACTTAGAAGTCAGATCAGACGATTCTTAAGTGAGGGGCTTAAGCCAGAAAGATGATAGTTTACTTTTCTTACGCCCAAAGTTGAGGATGGTTTGACTATTCAATATGGATATATGATTACTTAAATCAAAACCTTGATAATCACCATTTCACCTATTATGATTATTAAAGGCTTAGTAGTGACCTAGGATCAATTTCTACACTCAATTGATTGGATTTAGAAGATGACATAATTGGTGAATAACAACTTTAAACACTGCAAGCCCGACCTTAATCACGGGCACCACAGTCTTGAATGACCTAAACTTGCCTTAGGGGCACCCACTCACATGACCTTTAAATGGAACATTAATTGATTAATTGAGTACCATATATTCGGGATAATTAAATTATTGAGTTTCACTGAGCAACGGGGTAGTCACACTCTAGCCTCGGATGATTAATGAAACAATATGATAAGTCAAAAATGAACTCGGAATATTTCAAGAGATCTTCAAAGTGATCCGAGGGCATGCCTCGAGCATTTTGAAATTTATTGGACTTTTTGAAGGGCAAATTGGACTTGCCATACTTTTGTCCTAAAATCATCTACTAGGATCTTTTCATATTTAATAAAGTCATAGCTTTGGGTTTGGTAGCTAAACCATCATCTACTCTTGCCATATACGCTTTAACAGTTTACCGTGCCGTTTTTTTTATATTTTCCACATTATATTTTCATACTTACAAAACTTGCATGTTAAACAACGATGTCATCCTACATGAAAACCAAAACTGCTAGGATAGCCGTAAAAATAAAACTAAAATTAAAATCCACAGCATTCAAAATATAAGACAACTCAAAATTTAATCACAAACATCACAATAAAACAACAATTGCAACTAAATTAAGACATCTCAATTGGATGATTGGGAATCCATCAGAGGAGGTAACCTACAGTTGTTAATGAAGCTTCCCACGGTCTAAATAAAAGTATGTGACTCATTAAGTTGAGTTTAGTAAGTTCATTTGGAATAATTGAATCAAATAGAAAATAGTGGTACCATAATGTGAGAACCGTAGGATCTTAACCTGTGTTGCTCTAATCAACTTTAATATGCCCCATAACATTTGTAGAATTATATCCATAGGGACATCTGATTTGACATCATAACTTGACACATCAGAAAACTTAAATTCATCACGACAAGAAGCTTGGAGCTAGCATTGTGGGCAGCATGGTGACAACCACTTTTTATATACCTAAAAATACAAGAATTTGACACCACTACTAGAAGATTTAAACCCTCGACAATAACGCCAAAAACTTGATCCAAATTTTAATATGTCAGAATTTATGAACCTAGATTTATATATTTATAATGATTTTGTAAAGTCACAATTTCAAATGCAAGTATACGTATCGCTCAAGAAATACAGGGTTCTAGTGGAGTCCTGTTTATCGATCTCACAGGGAAGCGAGGTAAGAGGTCCTTAGTCAAATCCTAGTCTACTACAATTAGTCCTTAGTTTGGAATGTCAATTAAAATGCAAGTGTTAAATGTAAAAAGATAGTAACTATAACTAAATGCAAATATTAATTCTAAAGATAACCCTTTTTAGATGAATTGGTTTGGAGAATTTTGAGATATTAAAAACTATTATTCTTATGTAATGAATTGGATAATATAAAGGAATGAGATGCATTAAATATTGTATCTGCCAAATAAGAGCAATCATATTCTTTACCCTTTTGTCTAGACATAAAGAACATTGACTAATCCTATACTTGCTTACTGAATTCGTGGCTAGGCTGGGAGGATACCGGCTCTCACTTCAGAGCTCCCACGTTCCCCTCACCTGAGGGCTAACATCTCCGCTTCAGTACTCAAACAATAGGACCGAATCGAGGATTTTAGTCTGTCACCCTAAAATCTCCAATTCTACGCCCATCAAAGTGTATTTCCCTATTTATTTGCATTCAACTCCCATGAACTTAACCATCCATGGAATCTGAATGTGGTTCTACTTTGTTGAGAATTACACAGCCCTTTTGGGTCTTAATGCAATTACAATGAATTTTAACTCTACAACAGACATTTATTGTAATGTAAATAAAGTGCAAGTAAAAACCATCACATTGATAATTAAATCTGCTTCTAACATGCATCACAAAATCCTAAACATGAATTCTACTCATTACAAAAGAAAATTAAAATGAAAACAACGGCATAATCTTCTCGTGCCATTATTTCCAAACAAGAAGAGAGAGTAAGAGAAGCCCATCACAAAGCACGAAGAAAACACAATGGAAAACTTCATTTCATCAAAGCAAATCCACTACATAGGTGTTTACAAAAGTATAAAAGAGATTAAGCATCGAAAGACTTATCGAAAGGTGACAGAGCAAAATTTCATTTCTTGCTCTTTTTTTCTCCAAATTGCATCGTTTTTGTTTCTTTTTCTCCAAAAGTCCATAATTCATCATACCTGCAACAAAACATCAAAAATAACCTTCTTTAAAGTGCAATATCATCAAAATCAGTGTAAAATAAGTATAAAAATCTCAACATATTTTCCTTTGGTCACATGACCATCTTCAATAGCAAAACTTATCTACAACAACATATCTTTCCTTAGAATAAAATAACCAAGACATAGGATTTCGAGATTGTTTGCTTATGCAACATAAATCTTCACCCTATCTTTAGACCTTTATTTAGCTCTGTTATACAATATAATCCCTAACTCGTCTTAGGATTCTGAGGTTGTCGTTCATCATTACCTAAATCCTCACATCTTCCAAGCTATTGTGTGATTGTTTCACATAAGTGTAAGCCTTAAATAAATAAAATTGGCAGAATGAAACACTTAAATAATCTCTCCTGAAAATTGAAGTCAAACAATATGATAACTTGGGAGGTCACCTAGGTTCTCCTCTGGATCTGTAACATCCCCTAGTTCTTCCTCCTTTGGATTCCAAAAAACAAAATGTTCTAAATTTGAGTTATTCTCCTTTCACACCTCTTTGTCTGATCTCATTGAAAAGTCTTATCCTTTTAACCTCTTTAAAGATAATATTTCTTGATTTTTATTGAGAGTTTTCTTAGGTGACTTATGTTATATAAGATGCAATTAACTGTAGTGGCTTGAAAGCTTTTTCGAACCCAGCTTAATATAAACCCTAGTGGATCACTCTAACATAGAGCTTACCCTTATCTTCTCTAACAAAAAACCTATAGGCTTGTTAGGAATGAAGGAAATAAATGAGTGTAAAGGTTCTCTCCAACGCATTGATCAATAGAGCGTTCTCTGGGCTTGTTTGTGCTCCTTTGCTTTGAGGATGAAAAAGTCATTCTCTTTCTCCAATGTGATAACAAATATCTCCTTTCTGGAGAGGTTTCTCCTAAATTCCTTCTCAAACTCAGCCCATGAAGTGTCATGAGAAGAAGAAGAAAAATGTTAGGAGAAGAAAGTGGAAACGATAAGAATTAACAAAAGAGAACAAGTGCATGGAAGAAGGTTGGCATCTCCTTTGCTGTGAGGATGAAGAAGTCATTCTCCTTCTCCAATGTGATGAAAAATATCTCCTTTCTGGAGAGTTTTCTCCTTAATTCCTTCTCAAACTCATCCATGAAGTGTCGTGAGAAGAAGAAGAAAAATGTTAGGAGAAAACAATAAGAATTGGCAAAAGAGAACATGTGCATGGAAGAAGGTTGGCCTCTCTTTGGCTTTCTCTAAGGGGGATGAGAAAATATCCTATGCTCTTCCTCTCCTAAGCTCTCTCGCTTACATAAATGACCAGCCCACTCTTGACAGTTTCAGCTGAGAGTGAATAACCAACTTTTATCTTGACTGTTTCACCATTCTGGATCCTCCTCAAAGCTCGATATGGAGCTGATCAAGTTTCCATAATAGGCACACTCTTAGGGCTAGGTTCCCTCATCCAACTATTTTAAGATTAAAATATAAGAAAAGGTCCCTTATCTGACAGTTAAATATTATTAATGATACATTTTCAGGGGCCAACCTGATGAACCACACGAATTAGCTGAATTCACATGGTCATGCCTAAGATTCAACATAATTACACTAATCTCTATCTCTCTATCTGGTCGGCATGGCCACACCTCCCTTAGGTGTGGTCACACCAATTAAAAAGGCAACCTGAGCTACTGGTAGCTTGGGCATGGTCACACTAAGAGTTATGTGTGGCCACACTCTTTCTTGGTGTGGTCACACCAAGCCCTTCAATCACCTGGCTCCTGAAGTATTATTTAATTATGGCTTATTCAAACCATGGGAGGTCCTAAATGATTGATGCATGGCCTTCAACAAGGTCAAACGAACCTAAAATAGTCAAGGAGATTGTAAAGCTACTCGAAGTCATTCCTTGAATACCTTTTCAAGATTTTGGATATTTTATAGAAAATTTGTGTGTACTACAATTTGTTAAGAAAAATCATCCTCAAAACACAAGGACTCGCCAAGATATGATTCATACCACTTCAAATAAAAGTTTGTTAATAAGAAAAGTATCATATTATGACTTAACCTACAATAATACCCAATGCTAAGAGTTATAAGTTTGAACATTACACTTAAACCCTTCTGACAACTGCGGATATGTAAAATGTGGTCACATACAGATCATCGGGCTGGTGTAAATGGGAGATTTTGATGGCACGAGAGATGATGAAAAAGACATCTTAGTATGCAGGATAGTGTAATATTATTGTATCTCCTAAACCCGAGGACCTCGTGAGGGTACAATATTGATATTATTATTCACCAAAATTTGGTAAGAAGTTTCCCTTGCTCTCATGTGCTGCTGGTAGTTCTAGGCTAATGGTGTGACTTTTTGACTCATGAACTGTCTAATTTGTGAACATATAATATAACATATTTTTTGATAAAATTTACATTTGTCTACTAGGTGAAAATCTTAAATTATTTATATGTGTGAAAAATTAAGTATTTTTTTAATGTTATGCAAGTTCATGTGTCAGTCACATAGAATGGGCTGGGAGTTACCCTCTCTTGATTGTTCTTGCTGGAAGCCTTTTACCCTATGTTAGGTCTCATATACATGATGTTGGTGGTTGCATACAGAAGTGCCTCAAGAATTTTAAGAGCTTTGGTCCTGATTATGAGCCCAACCATAGCTTGAATTCTTATACCCAACTTCGTTCTTTCATATATGTGTCACTTGACTTTTTACATACACATATGTTCATGTTTTTGTGTCTTTTTAATTCTTCGTAATACTTGCATCTATTTAGCAGCGACGTCAGAGGCGACAGGTTCGTACAACAACTTTCCTTTTTGCTACACTTTTATTGTACTGTATGACATGTTTTATTTATGCATAATTTAATATACTTGCAAAGACCCTCATGGTAGAGAACAATGGGTCACCTGTCTAGGAGGAGCACCACAACAAGCCTCTACGACTAAACAATAATGAATACTCGCCAATCTAAATACACTTTTTGAAACCTGTAACCATCACATGTAAGGAGCTTGAAATTACTGTCCGGGAGACAAGACGAGGATGCAAGTAGACGAAAGAGAACTTTAGATGATGATCCAAACTCAACATGAAGCAATTAAACCTTCCCTTGTATTAAATAACATAAACAATTAGGACTTCTAGGTTGTTCGTTTAGTACGACGTAAATACTCGCAATATCTTTAGGTCTTTACACAATCGTGTTGTGCAATATAAGCCTTAACTCTCTTGAGACTCCAAATTTGTTTAATCGGTACGACATAAACCCTCCTATATTCCTAAATTATATGTATGAACTATGTTATGCAAAAGTAAAACCTAATTTCAAATAAATAGCAGGAGTAAAGAATACATAATTTCACTTCCAAAACATAAGGTCAAACATTAGGACAACTTGGGAGGTCATTAAGGTTCACCTAATGATCTGTGACATCCCCCTACTTCTCACTCCTTTGGCTCCTATAATAAATGTTCCTATTTAGTTCAATAATAATTATTTCTATTTAGTTCATCCTCACTTGTCTTTTCCTACAATCAATCGTGAGAACTTAACTTTGAATTCTTGAAGACGAAACTCCTGATTTAATTGAGAGTTTTCTTAGATGGCTTCGATTGCCTACGATGTAATTAACTATAGGGGTTTTCCTCTATAGGAGAATTAGTACCTCAAATAATCTAAATCTTATCTAATCTTTAAATTAGATAATGAAATTGTTGGTCACCAATTTCATAGACTAAACAATTGTCATAAATTTCTTAGTTTATATAGTCGAGCCTACTGTCAAGTTATACACTCATCTTCGAGGATGGTTATCACTTGCGGTATTGTGCTCGATTATTTGAACTATTAGACATATGAGATCTTTTCGGCCTCATCTTCCAAAATTAAAACATTAATTTAAAA
>NEWO01000271.1:570757-589071 GCA_003013225.1 Phalaenopsis aphrodite
GATTGATTACTTAAACTAAAGAATTTATGACAGTCATTTGGTCTGCAAACCTTTTATATGTTAACTGAAAAGTTTCCCTATCTAATATATGAATTAGATAGGACATTTTTCAAAACATTAAAACAATATTATCTTAAAAAATTTAATAGTGCAGATTTTATTATTTAGCGCTTCAATTTGCATGATATTCGACCATGCAAATACTCTGAAAGATTGAAGAGTTTATATCATATCAAATGCAACCTCAAAACCCTATAAAATTCATGACTTATATTGCACAATATGATTGTGTAAAAACCTAAAGATAAGTTGAGAATTTATGTGGCATTAGGCAAATAATCTCAAAATCTTATAACTTGTTGTTAAACCTAGGAATGGTTTAGCTGATGGAGACCTCGTTTGCTCTCTCAAATATGTTTTTTATTTGTTGTGACCTCGTCGTGTTGCTCACAAAGTCTGCTCCAAACTCATTGTTGTAGTGGTGACTCCAAGGTTTGCAATTTATATGTCGTGTTTTGTTATTATTAGACTTTATTATTGGAGTGTCTCACGGGAATTTTAATTTAAGTTAAGCGCCATCGTTTAGTATCTCACAGTACAGTCTTCCTAGCATCACTATTTTCTTTTGAATTTACTTAGTTTAAATGAGTTGTTAAGCTCATTTTTAACCAAAGAATTCTCGTTAGCAACCGTAAGTTATTTCATCGAAGAAATTGTCGTAAAATCAAAAGGAGTAAATTAAGTGTGATCAAAAGGGTTTAAAAGTGTATTGATTTTTGAAAGTGTATTTCTACTTTTTTGCGGGTATTAATAGTAAAGCATGCATAGTAAAGTAAAGTGACAGTAAGATAAAGTAATTACATTGCAATAAATAAACTGTAAGGACTTGCCTGACACTCATGTTGTTGTTGCATGGTTAGTATCATAATCATAGTAAGATTACAAAAAGTTTAAATAAATTGCAAGAAAATCTGATATAAGAAAATCCAAACTAGCCGTAGAAAATAGGAGTATGACAAAACCTAACATCACATATTGATGACATGAATTGAGTGTAATAATTTAGTAAATGTAGGGGCTCAGAGCTAGACTATGTGCTTCATAATTCCAACTTAGGATAAAAAATACCAAGCTAACAATCTGGGGAGGGGCAACTCCTAACGTCTATCCAAGTGATAGTCTGTGGACCTTTATAAGTTTTCATCAAAATTCTTTAAGTTTTCATGCATATAGAATTTACTTTGGTAAGCAAAAGTAATCATATCACAAAAAAGGATTTTTGTTTTCTTATACTATAAGTATATTTTGTAAAGTGGTATGTTCCACAGACTAATTACTCTAGTCAAAATAGGACTACCAGCAGCCTGAGAATGCTAGGTGCAACTCCTACCAAAGCTGGTGAGGCCTAAACAAATTGACCGAAGTGCCTGATATTTGACAATTTTTTTATCAAAAGAGGGCATGATATAACATATATTTTAGTAAAATTTTGAATAAGGAACAAATGCACCTCTTATAATTTTTAAATAAAACCTAATTATCCTCATTTTACCCAAACATTTTTTAGAAATCTTGAGCTTTCAGGGGCTTATTAAACTGTGCAATAAATCGTTCAGGTGCTTTTTTGGCCTTCTAGTTATCTTTTGCCAATCCATCAACATTTTTTGAAGAATGATCAACTAATTGAGACCTTTGAATGCAATAAGTTCAATCAAATAATTCAAACCTCCTGTTTTTTACAAGTAAACACTTTTTTTTTTGTGTTTGTTATCATCATGAACATTGCTTATAGAGGTTATTATGTGAGTTCATATTCTTTCCACCAACATTTCATAATTCAATGTTTAAATTAGTGAAGATTTTCTATTGAGCAATTTTATGATTTCTTTCTGTCCAGAAATTATTGCTGGTCATTTTATTCAGTTGATGATGTTTGAATTGATTAAATCTCTTTCTAGTGGTATCATCCCTTGCCATTAGACGTTGCATACTGATTTTCTTGAATAGTGATTAGAAACATTCATATGATAGAAGAAGAAGAATTTTCTATAATTTTCTTACAGTTAATTTCTCAAGTAAATCTATTATTGTAGAACTTGCCACTTTGCCATCGGCAACCAAAATACATGTGTTGCAAGCCTGAGGCCCCTGAACCAAGTCAATTGTGGCGCTCTATGGCGCGGCGCCGGGTGTCGTTAAATAAGCAATTAAGCGTTAATTATCATTATTAATAAATAATCCATGAGAAATGAGATAAGCAATTAAGCGCTAATTGTAAATTTTAATTAAATTAATTAGACATGAAATTGCCGATAATCTTCTATAAAGAAACTGATTTAAATCCCAAAAAAAAAAAAAAAAATCTAATGAGCCGCCCCATTTGTTCTCTCTTCTGTCTCCACTCTCTGTCTCGCTTTCTTCTGTACTCGTCTCCTTTGACTCCTCATTCTTCTACCTCGCGTGCTTTCGCTCACCTCTCTTCTTATCTTTCTCCGCCAAACCCCTCTTTTCTCCGCCCGCGCTCTCCCTCCCTCCCTCCCTCCCTCCCTCCATCTTCCTCTCTTTCTCTGTCTTGAAGTGACAGCTTGTGCTGCGTTTTTTGAAGAAGAAGAACTGCTGTTCCAGTGAGAGGAAGAGCAGGGATTATATGGTGTGGCCCATGGAATCTGGTCTTCGAGGCAGAGTATGAGAAAAGGAGGGAGCTTTATAGGGTTAACAGGCTCAACTTTGCAATCTTCTCCTACTTCTGGATTTATATCTGCGCGAGCGTGATAAATCGATTCATAGATTGAGGAATAAAGAAAAAGCATATTTTTATGGCTGGAAGCAACGAGGTTAACGCGAATGAGTCAAGGGTATTGCATTCTGGCCCTCTTTCTTGCACATTCTCTCTCCATTTTGCCCCCTCGACACTTATTTTTGAAACTTCTATGCAGAATTAATGTGTTAATTTGGCATTCCTGTTTTAGCTTTTGAGATTTATGCTTTGGGGTTAGGAGGGTTTGCGATCTAGTTTGATATTGGTTTTTTCTTGTGTTTGTATCCGTTCCCGAAGCCCTTCCACTCCTGTTGTAATCGGGATCCTCCAGCAATTTAAATGAGACCGTGTTTTCTCCCAGCGCTTCCAGATGAAAAAATTGCAGTAGTGCATAGAAATGATACCGCGGAAGAATTTAATTAACTCAGTTTCCAATGAAATCAAGAGAAATTAAATACGCGCTAGTACTCCTGCAACCTTTTCCAGCAAGGGAAGGAGAAAAAAAAGTGAGCTTTGACCTCGGAGTCGAAGCCCCTGGCTTTGTTTCAGTTTCTTTCTCATTAGAACCCCACCATTTCTGCAAAGAACACCAATCTCCTTCTGATCCGCACGATCTTTCATGAAATCAGAAAATTTCGAATCTTCACAACTCCATTCTTCTTCAATCCTTACCCGAACGGGTTCGAACTAGATAAAACAAAAAAGAAAGAAACACTACACATGACCAGTGCTTTGAAACACAAAAAACAAAAGAGGCCTTCTTGTAGTTCTATCTAATTCTTTCTAAAACTCATCCCTTTACTTTTGTTCTTCGCAGATGGTGGTTCCCCTCAACACCTGGGTCCTGATTTCCAATTTTAAGGTCGCCTACAACATGCTCCGCCGCCCAGATGGCAGCTTTGACCGTCATCTTGCGGAGTTCCTGGACCGCAAAGTACCAGCGAATGCAAATCCTGTCAATGGTGTTGTTTCCTTTGATCTCCTTCTTGACCGCCCAACAAATCTTTTGGCCAGGATCTACCTCCCTGCTCCTGCTGTCGCTGACAACGTGCTTCCACAGCAAGCCCTCCTTTCTGAGCTCCAGCGCCCACCATCACCAGACACGTTTCCAGTGATCATCTTTTTTCATGGCGGCAGCTTTGCTCATTCATCAGCAAACAGCGCCATCTATGACACCCTGTGTCGCCGTTTTGTCACGCTCTGTGGCGGTGCTGTAGTTATCTCTGTCAATTACCGTCGATCTCCTGAGTTTCGCTATCCTTGTGCTTATGATGATGGTTGGACTGCCCTGAAGTGGGCTTCCTCTCAGCCCTGGCTCCGCAGTGGCAAGGATGCCAAGCTCCGAGTTTTCCTTGCTGGTGATAGCTCAGGGGGGAATATCGTCCACCATGTCGCAGTTAGAGCTGTTGAATCTGGTATCCAACTCTCAGGCAACATCCTCCTCAATCCATTGTTTGGTGGCAACGAAAGAACAGAATCTGAGCTCAATTTGGATGGGAGGTACTTTGTAGCCTTGAATGATCGAGACTGGTACTGGAAGGCTTTTCTCCCTGAGGGAGCTGACCGTGATCACCCGGCTTGTAATCCATTTGGTCCCAATGGTGCGAAGCTTGATGAGCTTCCATTCCCAAAGAGCCTTCTCGTTGTTGCCAGTTTGGATCTAACTAAGGATTGGCAGCTAGCTTATGCAGAAGGCTTGAGGAACGCTGGTCATGAAGTGAGCCTTATCTACAGGGAACAGGCCACAATAGGCTTCTACTTCTTGCCTAACACCAACCACTACTACGAAGTTATGGAGG
This sequence comes from Phalaenopsis aphrodite, assembly GCA_003013225.1. Classification (NCBI taxonomy): domain Eukaryota; kingdom Viridiplantae; phylum Streptophyta; class Magnoliopsida; order Asparagales; family Orchidaceae; genus Phalaenopsis; species Phalaenopsis aphrodite. The sequence goes on from NEWO01000271.1 coordinate 575,315, forward strand.
AAATTAGACGCTTTGTGAATTCCAATTGTTAGCATTAGCAACATTATAGCATGTCATACCTCTGAAGCACATAGCAGTATATATATGTCATCAGTGTTTCTAAATATAGGCGATCTATCCTTCTCATGCTTTGTTTCAGAGCAAAGAAGCGGTTTTTGCGATTGCAGACTATTTTATTTGATTTCTAGACCAAAAAAGAAAAGGGAGAGGGCAAGAGGCAGTAGTTCAAGGCTAGAATCCTTCAGTTACATACAGCTATTGACTTGGTTCAGCCATGATGTCTCTTTTTTGCTTCTGAAGTCTTACTTGTGAACGGATGGTGCATGATTTTATTGCTACAACTATCACTTTTTTCCACTAACAATGTTGTTCCATATAGGTTGTGTATCTGTTCTTGCTCCATGTAATACATCTTGGGGGGAGGGTTTAGATGCCCAGCGTCTGTTGTATTAATGCTAATTACACCCATGATATATTTTATATTTCATGTTCTTATTATAAAGATGTCCTTTTCCTTCTCTTTTTAAATCTTAATTTTTAGTTGATAGGATGTCAGGTTTTAGAGAAGAAAACCCTCCTGGTGTGAAATGCAGATGCAGAGAAGGCCAAATTGATAAGAAGGAATAGAGTAATATGACAGGAAAGCTGGCTGGTACTTTGTTAATAATAATATAAAACTATAGCATAAAAAGTTAATTCATATAGATCTAATTTATGGTTCTTGGAAGTATATAGGGAAGTCGACTGGCAGCTATGGGAAGCTACGCAGGAGCAGTTGGGTGGACATGTGGTTCATCTTTTGGTTTTTGGTAGATGCCATGCTTCAAGGGAAACACGTCTTTTATATTATGCTTTGTCCCTTGGCATTGATGGGGTGTCCACCTAACCTTTGGAATTTATTGCGGGGAAGCTTTTTATCTTTTTTTTTTGGTGGCTACGTCCATGGCCAAGTGGAGCCTCCCCACCAATATTTTTTTTTTCGACTTCAGACTTTGTTTTTAGCCCTCCGTCGACAGCTACGCAGCCCCGGAGGGACGCGGAGTGCTCTAATTTGTTTGTGCTGCCCAATTTTTATAAACTATATGTTGGCCTTTGAAATGATTGAGAACACATATTTTGGTCTTAATTAGATATTACCTGATTTAATGCTAACAATAATAAATATAATTTATATTGTTTTATGAGTGCAATGAACTCCCAAGCTACCCAAATCAGGCTGATGCAAGCTACCAATGCAAAACTTTTGTGATACACCACTAATAAATTCTCATCATCAAACACGAATCTCGAGGCATGACACTAATCTCGAGATAATATTTTAAGCAAGAAATATTCAAGTCCTAATAAAAAGTCATACAGAGCTCCGATTTCAGTAAACTTATAGTCAAACTGACCTGTTCAATGAGATGGACCTAATAATATGAAAACTATCCTAATCCAAGTTAAATCAAAGCCCACATCAAAGTCATTAAACTATAGTTAGAAGATTTATGAATACATTTGGAAAGTTAAACAATTGTCAAATATGACAAGTTTATACTCAAATCGAGCGGCTTGACAAGACGAATCCAACAAACCCAAGATCACTCAGTTCTGACATCATTAAGGCACTCCAATATTCATTAAACGTCGTATGATGAGGGAAGCTCTCTGATCGTCCGATCAAAATGGTTCATATTCCTACATTAATTGCACCCAGAACACTATAAATAGAGCCTCATCCCTCTCGTGAGAGGGGAGTAAGTCTAGAGAGAGCATGAGGCCTTGAGGAGAAGCTGCAGCTCAGTATCACCACCAATCGTCGTCGACCACCGTCGACCTCTGTCGTCGACCGCTGTCAATCGCCGACGACCACAGTCGACCTCAAACGACCACCGCCGATTGTGGCGTCGACCACCGCTGACCGTCATCAACCTCCACTTACCGTCATCATTTACCACAAACCAGACATCGTCAGTCGACATTGTAATATGAAAAATATAGTTACCCTTTCCCGTCTGTCGGACAAGAGATTTCTGCAATTATCAATCAATAGTGGATTTCCGCAACTGGGTCAGACCCCTTAGTTTCTCCCTAACAAGTTTTCCATGTAAAAACTTCTGGAGTCATCACCGTTTTTTTCTATTTCATTTGTGTGTGTTGAACTTTCGTACAACGCTAAGATGATAATTTGTTATTCTACCGCCGCGAGTTTTCTAGCACGCATCAGTTTGGCGTTGTCTATGGGAACCTCTCAATCCCACCATTGAAGTACTTGCTTAATTTTCTACATATCCACCGCGCAAAATATTCGTGACAACGGAGTAGCTCGCTCAAACTCCCATCGTTCTAGGGAACAGTCACGAAGTCAAGGGCGACATCTTTCTGCATATTCCCGCCCTGGAAGACGTTATCCAACCAACAAGGGGGTTTCAGGATCCTTCTATGGAAGAACGAATGCGTAGAATAGAGGAATCTCAACTGGAGATCATACAATTCCTACGAGAGATCCAACAACCACTGTCCACACCGATAACCGAAACTCGTTTATCATTAAATTCGCGACCTACAAAAACATACTGCCTGGAAAAACTCATACCACCCCCCCTGCTCAAGAGGGAACAATTTCCTTGTCTGAACGTGATGCTAAACTCCTAAATACGACAAGTTCCACTCATCCGTCTCATGCAACTCCCCTATCACCACCACGTCTTGCTACCATTCTAGATGATGTCATCCGTAACGAACTACGTCGCCTCGTCCGAGAAGAGTTCCCCCTAGAGAAAAAAGATCGCTTCCACACTCACCCTAACATCCTTGAATCCTCTCTATTAATGAATGAGGTCCTCCAACACCCTATCCTAACAGGCTTCAAGCTGTCGAACATTGACACGTATGAAGGGATAACTGACCCCTATGAACATATTGATCATTATCGAACCATCATGCACATTCAACGTGCCTCTGACGCACTTCTATGTCAGGTGTTCCCAGTCACTCTTAAGGGACAAGCTCGAACCTGGTCCTCTGTCGGGGGGCATTGTAAACACCTTCAACGAGCTTGCCAAACTATTTGTGGAGCAGTTCATAGCAAATCGACAAATAATCAAGGATTCATCCCATCTCTCGGGAATTCATTAAAGTGAATGAGAGTCACTTAAAGACTAATTCCGCAGGTTTTTTTGCTGAAGCTCGTTGAATTCCAGGAGTAGATACAAAGTCACTTAGGGGGGGTATTCCTTCGGGGACTCCGCCTAGGACCCTTATACTCATCACTAATGTGGGAGACAGTTCATTCTTATGCCGATCTTGTCCACCATGTTGAGGCCTAAATCACTGCAGACGGGCTATCAGTGCACATAAGGAACAATCTGAGAAATTTGCGGGAAAGTGCAAAGGTAACTCCAAAGACAATAATCAATCTTCACAACATAGAAAGTCTGAATAACCGAAGAATCGTGGCATCCTCCTTCAACCTGCGGGTCAACGAACTGAATATTGACCCAAGAAAGAGTACACATCACTCCACACATCACGTGCAAACATCTTGATAGCCATCAAGGATAGCAAAATGTTAAGTGGCCTCACCCCTTAAAACCTAACACGAGAAATCAAGAACAATACTGTCATTTTCATCGAAGTCGTGGCCACACCATTGAGGCATGTAAACTCCTTAGGAAAGAAATTGAAAGATTGATTCAGCAGAGATACCTTGGTCGATTTATTTAAAACAAACTAACAGGTAATGATAATGCTCATGTTGGGCGACAACAATCACAAAGGCAACAACATGGGGGTCAACCAGTCAAACGTGAAATTCAGACAATTGCAGGAGGTCCGTTGCTCACTGATCAAGTACTTATCACTACACCTGGTGAACCAACATAGAAGAAATTACACCTTGAACTTATCATTTTTTATAATTCTGATTTAGAAGGAGTCTGAATAACTCACCAAGATCCTTTTGTCATTAGCGCAGAAATTTGTGAACCCTACCACAATGTAAAAAGGATCTTGATTGACAATGAGAGCTTTGTTGATGCTTTTTTTACTCCATTTTCCTTAGTTTGGGACGAAGAAGGGAAAAAATTTAACCTGCATCAGGACCATTATACGGTTTTGATAATCGACCAGTATGGGTCGAGGGAACAATAAATCTCCTTGTTGTCTTGGGAGATATTCCTCGACAAATAACTCGCTCAGTCTAGTTCATTATTGTCAATTCAGAATCAGCATACAATGTCATGTTTGGGAGACCTATGCAATCCATCTTTGACATTGTAACATCTGTGTTACACTTGAAGCTCAAATTGTCAACCCCAGCAGGGATCAGCGTTGTACAAGGAGATCAACAGATAACACAATATGCTACCTTAGACAAGCTCAACCACGCCCATCTGTGACACTTAACATTGAAAACTTTGATCTCTGAGATGAAGATGTATCTCAAAGAGCTTCCCCCATGGAAGATTTAGTTCACGTCCAGCTCTCTAATGAACACCCATCGAGAAAAGTACAACTTAGTTCCTTACTCTCTGATGAACAAAGGTCAGAATATGTAGATCTCCTCCAAAGGAACCAAGATATTTTTGCATGAACTCCGACTGACATGCTTGGGGTTGACCCTTAAATAATTATGCATTCTTTAAAGATAGATCCAACTTTTAAACCTGTCGTTCAGAAGAAGAGCAATTTTGCCCCAGATCGTTTACAAGCTATTGAACATGAAGTAAACAAGCTTCTTAAAGCAAAGTTCATATGGGAAGTACATCATCCTGCATGGCTGGCCAATGTCATCATTGTGAAAAAAGCTAGTGGTTGATGGAGAATGTGTGTCAACTATACATACCTCAATCAAGCATGTCTAAAGGATAGATTTCCCCTCCCACACATAGATCAGCTTGTTGATGCAACTTTCGGACATCAGATGCTCAGCTTTATGGATGCATACTCAAGGTACAATCACATATAGATGAACCCAATTGATGAGGAAGCCACCTCTTTTCAAATAGATAAGAGTTTATACTATTATCAGGTTATGTCGTTCGGATTAAAAAATGATGGTGAAACTTATCAACGTCTCATGAACAAAGTCTTTAAAAATTTTCTCGGGAATACAATAGAGGTTTATATTGATGACATGTTAGTAAAAAGCCAGGAAGCATCCCAACACACTTCTTATATGGAGGAGTGTTTTCAACTCCTTCATCAATATGATTTACGACTTAATCCTACTAAATGTGCTTTCAGAGTCACAACATGGAAATTTTCGAGATACATGGTTACCCATCATGGAATTTAAGCAAACCCAAAAAAAATCAAGGCGATGAGCGACATGATGCCTCCAAAAAACATCAAAGAGGTACAACGGTTGAATAGTAGTATAGTTGCTTTATCCTGCTTCTTAGCTCGTTCTGAGGATAAGTATATGCTATTCTTTAAGATACTCAAAGGTGCTCGAAACACTGGTTTTCAATGGATAGATGATTGTCAGAATGCTTTCGAACAACTCAAGGCATATTCGGCTTCACCGCCCCTCCTCTTAAAGCTAATCCAAGGAGAGATGTTATATATCTATTTGGCTATTTCACCTCATGCAATAAACTCTGTTCTTGTAAGAATAGAAAACTCTGTCAAGAAACCAGTATATTACGTTAGCAAGATTCTCTCAGATATAGAAAGTCATTATTTGATGGCAGACAAGACTGCGCTAGCCCTGGTATTCTCAGCAAGGAGACTTCGTCCGTACTTACAGGCTCACACTATCAACGTCTACACACAACTCCCTTTGAAGACTATCATACAAAAACCAGAAGCATCAGGAAGATTAGTTAAATAGTCAGTGGAGTTGAGAGAATTTGACATCCACTATTTACCACGATCGAACATCAAATCACAGGTGTTAACTGACTTTATGGTAGAATGTATAGTGTCTAACTTTGATGAACCACCCTCTTCTTCTCCACGATCACCTCAGTGGACACTATACGTAGACGGAGCATCTGGAAACTCAGGAGTTGGTGCAGGAATACTACTCATCTCCTTAAAGAAAGACATTTTGGAGTACATACTTCATTTGAAATTCCAAGCCACCAATAATGTTGTCGAATATGAAGCACTTATCGTTGGATTAAAGCTTGTCATCAATTGTGAATTACGAAACATGATTATTTACACTATTTCTTAACTTATTGCATCCTAATTAGAAGTAGAATTCAACGCTCATAACTCACAATTGGTTCAGTTTCTCAGTTTAGTAAAAAACACTTCTTGCCCAAATTGAAACGTGCCAGCTCATTCACATATTTCAGGAGTATAACACCCGAGCTGATGCCCTCTCTAAGCTTGCAACTTCAACAACTGGAGATCTTTATAAAAGAAGGTATATTTAGGAGATATATTTTCCTAGCTTCCATGGCCCATGGGTGATACTGTCTATAAATGACCCAGGGCAGCCATCTTGGATGGATCCAATCATCTCCTTCCTCCGAGATGGAACACTGTTAGATGATGCTACTACATCAATTCACATCCAACACATGCCTTCCAACTTCATCCTTATAGGGGATGAACTGTATAAGAAGGCATTTGTAGGTTCATATCTCAAGTGTCTTCCTCCATCTAAAGCTAATTACGCTCTACGAGAAGTTCATTTTGAAATATGTGGGGAGCATCTTGGTGGCATGACAACTGCTCTTAAAATAATGAGGCAAGACTTCTACTAGCCCACGATCAAACAAGATGGAATAGAGTTTGTGCAATGCAAGAATTGTCAACTATACTCCAATTTCACGCATGCACCACCAATAGAACTCACATCTTTTCTGAGTCATTGGTCTTTTGCCCAATGAGGGGTAGATATTATGGGGTCATTTTCAATGGCTACTCGACAACAAAAATTCATCATCTTAGCTGTCGAATACTTCACCAAATGGGTTGAAGCAGAGCCTCTTGCCAAGATCACTGAGACCAATGCTAAACAGTTTGTCTGGAAATAGGGGTGTAAACGGACCGAACACGAACGAACAAAGCTTGTGTTCGTGTTTGGTTCGTTTAAAATTTAGTTTGTTTGAAATAAACTCGTNAAAAATTTAACCTGCATCAGGACCATTATACGGTTTTGATAATCGACCAGTATGGGTCGAGGGAACAATAAATCTCCTTGTTGTCTTGGGAGATATTCCTCGACAAATAACTCGCTCAGTCTAGTTCATTATTGTCAATTCAGAATCAGCATACAATGTCATGTTTGGGAGACCTATGCAATCCATCTTTGGCATTGTAACACCTTTGTTACACTTGAAGCTCAAATTGTCAACCCCAGCAGGGATCAGCGTTGTACAAGGAGATCAACAGATAACACAATATGCTACCTTAGACAAGCTCAACCACGCCCATCTGTGACACTTAACATTGAAAACTTTGATCTCTGAGATGAAGATGTATCTCAAAGAGCTTCCCCCATGGAAGATTTAGTTCACGTCCAGCTCTCTAATGAACACCCATCGAGAAAAGTACAACTTAGTTCCTTACTCTCTGATGAACAAAGGTCAGAATATGTAGATCTCCTCCAAAGGAACCAAGATATTTTTGCATGAACTCCGACTGACATGCTTGGGGTTGACCCTTAAATAATTATGCATTCTTTAAAGATAGATCCAACTTTTAAACCTGTCGTTCAGAAGAAGAGCAATTTTGCCCCAGATCGTTTACAAGCTATTGAACATGAAGTAAACAAGCTTCTTAAAGCAAAGTTCATATGGGAAGTACATCATCCTGCATGGCTGGCCAATGTCATCATTGTGAAAAAAGCTAGTGGTTGATGGAGAATGTGTGTCAACTATACATACCTCAATCAAGCATGTCCAAAGGATAAATTTCCCTTCCCACGAATAGATCAGCTTGTTGATGCAACTTTCGGACATCAGATGCTCAGCTTTATGGATGCATACTCAAGGTACAATCACATATAGATGAACCCAATTGATGAGGAAGCCACCTCTTTTCAAATAGATAAGAGTTTATACTATTATCAGGTTATGTCGTTCGGATTAAAAAATGATGGTGAAACTTATCAACGTCTCATGAACAAAGTCTTTAAAAATTTTCTCGGGAATACAATAGAGGTTTATATTGATGACATGTTAGTAAAAAGCCAGGAAGCATCCCAACACACTTCTTATATGGAGGAGTGTTTTCAACTCCTTCATCAATATGATTTACGACTTAATCCTACTAAATGTGCTTTCAGAGTCACAACATGGAAATTTTCGAGATACATGGTTACCCATCATGGAATTTAAGCAAACCCAAAAAAAATCAAGGCGCTGAGGGACATGATGCCTCCAAAAAACATCAAAGAGGTACAACGGTTGAATAGTAGTATAGTTGCTTTATCCTGCTTCTTAGCTCGTTCTGAGGATAAGTATATGCTATTCTTTAAGATACTCAGAGGTGCTCGAAACACTGGTTTTCAATGGATAGATGATTGTCAGAATGCTTTCGAGCAACTCAAGGCATATTCGGCTTCACCGCCCCTCCTCTTAAAGCTAATCTAAGGAGAGATGTTATATATCTATTTGGCTATTTCACCTCATGCAATAAACTCTGTTCTTGTAAGAATAGAAAACTCTGTCAAGAAACCAGTATATTACGTTAGCAAGATTCTCTCAGATATAGAAAGTCGTTGTTTGATGGCAGACAAGACTGCGCTAGCCCTGGTATTCTCAGCAAGGAGACTTCGTCCGTACTTATAGGCTCACACTATCAACGTCTACACACAACTCCCTTTGAATGCTATCATACAAAAACCAGAAGCATCAGGAAGATTAGTTAAATTGTCAGTGGAGTTGAGAGAATTTGACATCCACTATTTACCACGATCGAACATCAAATCACAGGTGTTAACTGACTTTATGGTAGAATGTATAGTGTCTAACTTTGATGAACCACCCTCTTCTTCTCCACGATCACCTCAGTGGACACTATACGTAGACGGAGCATCTGGAAACTCAGGAGTTGGTGCAGGAATACTACTCATCTCCTTAAAGAAAGACATTTTGGAGTACATACTTCATTTGAAATTCCAAGCCACCAATAATGTTGTCCAATATGAAGCACTTATCGTTGGATTAAAGCTTGTCATCAATTGTGAATTACGAAACATGATTATTTACACTAATTCTCAACTTAGTGCATCATAAGTAGAAATAGAATTCAACACTCATAACTCACAATTGGTTCAGTATCTCAGTCTAGTAAAAACACTTCTTGCCTAAATTGAAGCGTGCCAGCTCATTCACATATTTCAGGAGTATAACACCCGAGCTGATGCCCTCTCTAAGCTTGCAACTTCAACAACTGGAGATCTTTATAAAAGAAGGTATATTTAGGAGATATATTTTCCTAGCTTCCATGGCCCATGGGTGATACTGTCTATAAATGACCCAGGGCAGCCATCTTGGATGGATCCAATCATCTCCTTCCTCCGAGATGGAACACTGTTAGATGATGCTACTACATCAATTCACATCCAACACATGCCTTCCAACTTCATCCTTATAGGGGATGAACTGTATAAGAAGGCATTTGTAGGTTCATATCTCAAGTGTCTTCCTCCATCTAAAGCTAATTACGCTCTACGAGAAGTTCATTTCAAAATATGTGGGGAGCATCTTGGTGGCATGACAACTGCTCTTAAAATAATGAGGCAAGACTTCTACTAGCCCACGATCAAACAAGATGGAATAGAGTTTGTGCAATGCAAGAATTGTCAACTATACTCCAATTTCACGCATGCACCACCAATAGAACTCACATCTTTTCTGAGTCATTGGTCTTTTGCCCAATGAGGGGTAGATATCATGGGGTCATTTTCAATAACTACTCGACAACAAAAATTCATCATCTTAGCTGTCGAATACTTCACCAAATGGGTTGAAGCAGAGCCTCTTGCCAAGATCACTGAGACCAATGCTAAACAGTTTGTCTGGAAATACATCATCTGTCGCGTTGGGTTTCCTGCGAAGATCATCACTGATAATGGGACTCAATTCACTAGTAGGGTCTTCACATCATTTTACAAGGATCTTCACATTCAGTTGGTGCACACTGATGCGGCGCATCCCAAAACGAATGGACAGACACATGTGACAAATCGAACCATGCTCGAGGGGTTGAAGACTCGTCTCGAGGCTGGGGGCAGTGGGTAGAAGAGATGCATAACGTCCTCTGGGCCTATCGCACTGCCGCACGAATGCCTACCGGGGAAACCCCATATAGCTTGTGTTTCGGCACCAAGGCTGTCATTCCTGTTGATATCGGAGTTCTAAACCCCCGAGTCAAGACTTTTGCCTCATATAACAATGAAGAAAAGCTCCGACAACAGTTGGATCTTCTCCCAGAAATACGCAATGTGGCCCACCTCAGAGCTGTTTCTTACCGCCAAAGGGTTGCTCGCCACTTCAACCGAAGAGTAAAGCCTCGACCTATCTCCATTGGTTATCTGATTTTGCATAGTATTGAAGCCGCTAGTCACGGTCTCCAACACAACAAATTATCCCCTCTCTAGGAAGGCCCATAAATCGTGGTTGCCATAATCAAGCATGGAACCTTCAAGCTCAAAGACTCAGATGGAAAAATCTTGCCCCGGACTTGGAATGTCGAGAATCTTCAAAAATACTACCAGTAGCACTTCAGTTATATCATCTATGTCATATTGCATACAATGTCAATGTATCTCAGACTTATTAAATAGAATTTACTTGCTTTCTTCTACAAAAAATGAATATCTTTAGAAAGTGTAACAACTGATTCACGAGTCACTTTATGTTTTTGACCCAAAAAATACACAACTCTGGTTGTATCTTAGTCAGAGCACGATCGATCCCATGGGGATTTGATCTAACCTCTTCCAAATGAGTTAACATCACCGGCTTTTTACTTCGATAAATAACCCTGGATAGGTTAACAGTCCTTGGTGGGCTACACCTGATCTCTTCCACACAGGTTCATAATTGAGCAATGCTCCTGCAAACAATCTTGGATGGGTTAATAAGTCATCGGTGGACTTTCATGGGATCCTCCCATACATGTTAAACATCACTGAGTAATACTCTGATGCATAAACTCAGCCAAGTAAAAGGCCGCTGGCAATTTACCCCCACGGTAACCTTCTTACATGACATTGAATATCCAACACATCAAGCCATTGCAATACTTCGCCCAGCATACCGTTGCGACACACTGTCACGACACGTCGTTGCGCTGTAACGTGTCGCACCGACATACCATCACAATGCGTCGCCACTCCGCAAGTCAGCACGACGCACAACCACAACACGTTGTCGCGACTCAACGCGTCACTGTAATGCATCGCCCAAACACGTCATCACGTCGGGATGCATCGCCGCAACGCATCACGTCATCAAAACGCACTACTGCAACACATCATCACACAATCACGTGTCGCTAAGACACACTACCACAACGCATCACCACGCTGCAACATATTGTTGCAACGCATTGTCGCAGCGCAACACATCGTTGCCACGTGTCCTCACATCTCAACACGTCGTTGTAACGCCTCGCTGCGGCGCAACACGTCAATGCAACGTGTCGGCCCACCGCAACAAGTTGTCCACTGTGTCGCGCCGCCGCAACGCACCACTACGTCGCACAACAGCAACGGGTTGTGCCGTCGCGCTGCCGTCTCGCACAGCCATAACAAATTGCCCAGTTGCGCCGCAGTCACGGGCTGTCGTGTTGCACCACCACCACGAGCCGCCGCGTCACGCAGCCTCAACAGGCCACACCCCCGCGTCGCGTCCCCGCTTTGCACTGTCGCAATGCACCGCTGAAAAGCGTCATCACAACGTACCGTCACACCTCTACCCTCTCCGTCAGGCCCCTATTTATAGACTCAAAAAGTGCCTTGGCCGAAAAATGTACATTAATATAGAAATCTAAAAAGTAGTGCAAACATTAAATACTCATAAATAATAATAAATAAAAATTTTTCATATTAAAAAAAAAATCTTTTCAATTTTTATTCCTTCTCTTTTACCCTTTCAAATTATTTAATCTCTTCAAATTCATTTATAAAATATTATTTATTCAGTTTTAGGCGAGATTCAAACCCTCCCTCTCCCACATAAAACAAAATATACTAACCAACTAAGCTAAGTTCAACTTTCTATTTATATAAAAATAAAAATTATTTTTAATTGAGTAAGATACATATACATATACATAAATATTCCGGATATTGATATTTTCGGACAATAAAAAGGGTCTCGCTTGAAAATAGTGGAGCAACTGATACACCACAAACCAATTTTCATCATCCAATACGAAATCTCGAGACATGACATGAATCTCGAGATGATATTTTAAGCAAGAAACATTCAAATCTTGATAAAAAATCATCCAGAGCTCTGATTTCATCAAACTTTTAGTCAAACTGACATGTTCAATGAGACGGGCCTAATGATATGAAAACTAGCTCAATCCAAGTCAAATCAAGCCCAGATCAAGTCATTAAACCAAATTTAGAAGATTTATGAATATATTTGGAAAGTCAAACGGCTGCCAAATATGACAAGTTTATACTCAAATCGAGCAGCTCGACAAGAAGAATCCAACAAGCCCAAGATCACCCAATTCCGACATCATTAAGGCACTCAAATGTACTTTAAACGTTGTATGATCGAAGAAAGCTCTATGGACCATCCGATCAAAATGGTTCATATTCTTGCATTAATTGCACACAAAACACTATAAATAGAGTTTCATCCCTCTGATGAAAGGGGAGGAAGTCTAGAGAGAGCCTGAGCCCTTGAGGAGAAGCTGCAACTCAGCATCACCACCAATCGTCGTCGACCACCGCCGACCTACGTCGTCGACCACCGTCGATCGCCGACGACCACGGCCGACCTCAGACGACCACCGCCGACCGTCGTCAACCTCCACCTACTGTCATCAATCACCACCAACCAGACGTCGTCAGTCGACATTGTAATCTGAAATATATAGTTACCATTGCCCGTCTGTCGGACAATGAATTTATGTAATCTTCAATCAATAGTGAATTTCCGCAATTGGTCCAGACCCCGTAGTTTTTTCTTAACGGGTTTTCCACGAAAAAACTTCTGGAGTCATCACAACTTTTTTCTATTACATTTGTGTGTATGCTGAACTTCCGTACAACGCTAAGACAATAATTTGTTATTTCACATAATTAACGAGTAATTTAGATTATCTATGGGTAAAGGTTGTGTCTATTTTAATTAAATATTCACTTTTATGCTTCATGTAATTAGTTTTTAGTTGGGCTCACCCTTATGCTATCATGTGTTCAATTACTTATCATAGTTTCAAATTTTAATTTACAATTTTTAATATTTTTGGTCCTGAATTAATAATACTCCTATGGTGCAATTTTCATAGACAAGGATAGAGTTGATTTTAAGTGTTCTAGTTTGATGTATCTAATTTTAATTCATTAGAGGGTAAATATATCAGGCCTTGTTTTAAGTGCTATCTTTGATACTTATAGTTATGTTACTTAGATATTTAGTATATTTTCAATCATGCCTTGTACGGTCCATTACTAGCATTCATATTTTCACATATCTTATTTGGTGCTCAAAAGATGGCAGAATTCTTTTCGGTCTGGTTGGCCAGCTGACGATACCATAGAGTGGGACACTTGAAATTAGTAAAATTTTATGGTGTTAGAGAATGTCTTTTTGATTTTAGGTATCTTATACACACACACA
>NEWO01000271.1:600897-617632 GCA_003013225.1 Phalaenopsis aphrodite
ATATTTGATATAATTTATAAATTTTTTATGGTCCTTTAACAACCAAAAGTATTTGTATTACATAATTACTGGTTATTGGCTTGGCTTTCAATATAAGCGTGGTAGAAAATATCGTGGAAGTGACAACGACTCAGTTGCATCGTTGAAAGAACGGTCATAGGTTGTATGATAGAGATTTGATGCCAGTGTCGCTAGCAGTAGTGGTGGCTAGGCAGTGGAGATTCGGTGACAACCATGGACAATAGACTGGAGATGGTTCAACACTGTGACAGTGACAGTGGTGACGTAATGACAGTGATACGGTGACCGCAACAGTGGTTTGACAATGATAGTTGAGTGACGGAGGCACAACAGGAGTAGTTGTGGTGTGGCGATGGCAGTGGCAAGGCAGCATTTGCTTGATGTTGGGGGTTGGTTTCACAATGGCGACGGCGATGATGATGGAGATGGTGGAGATTGAGTGATTGTGCTACAGTAGCAGCGATAGTAGTTTGACTATGACAACTACAACGACTATGTGATGATTGTTCGATGGCAGCAGTGGTAGTTTGGTGACTAAATATTGATCATGTGGCAACGGTGGTAGTCTTGCGATGGCGATGGTGATGGCGATGGCCAAGCAACGATGGTCTGACGATAGTGACAGTGGTTTGACGACGGCTGTTCGATAGTGACGAGGCTAGAGAATTCTTATAAGCTTGGAGCTCCCTTAGATCTTCTTATTATGTTCAAGTCCTCATTCATAAAGAGAGTGTGGGTCTTTTAATAGATCTTGAGAGTCACAGTTTTCATAGATAATGCTTGAATTTGAGTCACTTCATTGGACTACCTGGAGTGATTCCCTTGATTGAAATATTTTTCATGAGTGTTTGAATGTCTTAATAATGTCAAAATTATGTGATCTTGTGCTCGTTAGATTTAACTTATTGAAATGCTCACTTTGATTATAAGTTTGTCAAATTTAGAAATCATTTGATTCTCTATTGTATGTTCCGAACCTTCTTATTATGCTTCAAGTGTAAGATCATGGTTCACTTGAAATTAGATTAAATCATTTCTCATGTCATTTGCTCAATCACTTCTGAATTGAAGTACAAGTAATTAAATATTTGGAGCTCTATTTTGAATGTGTTGAGATTCTTGCCTGATTAAGATAATACTTTTTAAACTCATGAAATGCTATCCTATTTTTGGACAACTACGTTAGTGACGTTGAAAATACATATAAATTTAGTTTAAAAATCATGTGATGTAAAATAAAGAACTTGAAAAAATCATGAGGTGTAGGAACTTCTAAGGATTAGAGTGGACCATCTCTTGGGGTCGTGGCTGAAAAAAATATTTTCAATATCGATTGGTGGGTGTAGAATTTGTGCTTGAAATGCAAAAAAAGTTATCCTTAACTAACAAGCTATCAAATTTGGGCTGGATAGACCGACACAACTTGTAACGAAGATGGTGTCTATGCATTCAAGTAAAGGTGCTCGCACACACGCGCATGGCATCCCACGAGCACATGCAATGTGTATGCGCCTGCCCTAGATTATGACCGAAGGCACTTGCAAGTGAGCGCGCATGTACACAGATCGAGTTTGTGCATATGCTTGTGCTTGGAGGCACATAGGGTTTGATAAAATTTGAATTTGTTAATAAGTGCGAATTTTTTCTTAGATTTTTTTTCCCTTTTTAGTGATATTTTAAATGGAAAATATATTTCACCTTAGAAAATTCATGATTCTTTGGAAATTTTTATATATTTATCTAAATATTTAATATTTTTATTTCTAGAATTTCTCACTTTTTTCCCCTTATTTTGATTTTTAAATACCATATCAGGTTAAGGCGAGAGCACAACTTTTCTCTCTCAGGCTCTATTTTATTTCTACAACACGATTAAACTTTATCCCATATGAGTCTAGGTGTCAGGAGTGTGCAATATTCATGTTTTTTATAAGAAATTTTGTTCTTTTATGGAAAATTGTAAGGACTAGCCATATTCGTTGGGCGTACCAAATTTGAAGGTATTCAAGCTTTATAGTTCTATGAGAAGTCACATGTTCTCCCATGAAAGAGGTGTTGATTGCCCTCATCAGATAAACTGGATTTGAAGGCGATCAATGCCCTTAGTTCTATGATGAGGCACCAATATCCCCATGAACAAGGTGTTTAATGTCCTCAACGATTATACTTCATTTAAAGCAATCAATGCCCTTATTCTTATGATGAGGAACCAATCTTTCCTTGAAAGAGGCATTGTCTATCCTCATTGGAAATATTAGGTTTGGAGGCAGTCAAACTCTTTGTTTCCCAAAACATTACTTTTTGTCTCATTAGAGGGGATATTGTTCTTTTGATTTGACAAAAAACCAGATTAATTGAGGATGAAATGGTAGACTATAACCTGTTTAGGAATGTGAGGTCACCATTAAATCGACATCCTTTAAAAAAATTAGAAAATTGTATAGGACTTTTGACTCTTGTTTCATTTAGGAATCTAAAGAGACTTTACCCTTTTTTATTAGGTTGTATCGATTGAATTACTCTAGAATGCTGGCAATTATCATTGAGTTTCAACATCATGATTTTATAAAAGACATTTTTATTTTGTTTATAATCATCAGCGAAAGGCCACATCATAGACATTCCAATTAGTTAGAGAAATGTTAGAGCGAGAAAAAGTGCACATTTGGACGTTATGGTAAAAAAACCCCATTTTCAATATTATTTTTGCATCTTGTACTATCACAATTTTCTATAGGATTGAAGCAGAAGAAGGTGAGTGTTATGATTGAGATAGACAATATTACCTCTATTATAATAATATATGGCTTGGCGGTGCTTTGTAAGAAGTTTCGCTTTCTAAATAAGTTAGTGGTACATATCTCACAATCACTGAGATGATCTTGCATGTAGGTTTGAGATTTCTTCTTGCTCCCATGAGTTGATTGATATATCTAATTTAGGTAGCAATGTTATCATAATTCTCATTCAGAGCATTAGTGTTAATCTTGAGCTTGATTTTTTTCTTCAAAGAGAGCAGTGCATGCGTGAATACACTTACATATGACGCCTAGGGGTAATTTTTTTTATGTTGGGGTATTGAAAATTGGGTAGAATTTGCAACATAAGACAATTCTAAAAATTGTTCATGTGAATTTTTCTTTGTTAAGAATAAGTTGGGCCCCCTAAAGAAGTGTGGAAGATTGAAAGTATTGCTAGATTCTACAACTAGTAAGGAGGAAGAAATATTCTGGTTTTTTAGTATCCTTGATTTGAGGAGCCTTTTGTATAAGCTATGCAATATTGGAAATTTTTTGATAGCTTATAGAATATTTAAAATTGGACTTTTTATTTAGGAGGGGAGGGGTGATGTTATCCTCTTGAAGCGATCCAATAAAGGTCATGAAGGGAGTTTTTAGGTTGGTAAAGTTTCATCCTAATGTCCTGCCACATATAGTGTGAATGACAAAGCTCCTCCTCCTAAGAAAAAGAAAATATATGTTAGGTTAATTACAAAAGGTAATGATGAGAGCCACATGAAAATTTCTTATCCTCAAATAAATCTTGATGTTTTTTTTCTCTATTTGAAGCCTTGATGAAAAGATCTTATTTTAGAAGTCAGGTATATTATATGGGTTACTGAAGCATCAATGAACTAGACGTTGGCAAGCTGATGAG
Source organism: Phalaenopsis aphrodite (assembly GCA_003013225.1). Lineage (NCBI taxonomy): Eukaryota > Viridiplantae > Streptophyta > Magnoliopsida > Asparagales > Orchidaceae > Phalaenopsis > Phalaenopsis aphrodite. The sequence continues at coordinate 604,576 of NEWO01000271.1, forward strand.
CTGCTAAGTGACCTTTTACTCCTATCCATTTTATTCTTCATTTTGAACATCTAAATCTCTCTTAGGTGTCAAACACACACATACATATAATTACATACTTGAGTGGAATATATAGTTTGCAGTGACTGCACATTTAAAAGGTAAGAGTGAAGACTAAACACTAAGACAAAAGAAGTGATAAGAATTAAGGGATCAGTTGACCTAGTGCAAAACTAAGCTAAGAAATATGTCAATTTTTTTTTTCTCTATAGCACCAAGATATTGATCGAAGCCAAGAAATTATTTTTTTCTAAGAGTGCAATGCATGAGTGAATGTACTTCTACGTGATGCCCAAGGGCATTTTTTATATCAGAATATTGAAAATTGGATAGAGTTTGCAGCATAAGACCTTTCTAAAAATTAATCATGTGGGCATTTCTATATGGGGATTGAGTGGGGCCTTCTAACGGGGTGTGGGAGATTGAAAGAGTTGTTGGAATTTACATTTGTTAAGGATGAAGAGATATTGAGGCTTTTAGTATCCCTAACAGAAGGAGTCTTTTGTATAAGCTGCGCCATATTGGTTATAGTGTGATAGATGATAAATTATTTAAACTTGGAATTTTTATTTAGGAGGGGAGGTGTGATGTTGTTCTATTGGAAAGATCCAATATAGGTCATGCGGAGAGTTTTTATGTTGGCAAAGTTGCAACCAAATGTCTTGCCACATATTGTGTGAATGTCAAAGCTCCTCCTCCTAAGAAAAAAAAATTGTATGTATGTATATATGTATGTATGTATATATGTATGATGTAGACATCTATATATGGATATGTCTATATACATCGTTATATGGATATCTATATAGACAGCTATATATGGGTCTGTATATAAAAGATTTTATATGAAAATTCTACAAATAATATAAGGCATAATTAAGTTAATTAATTTCAGTCTGTAGTTTAAAAATATGAGTAGACGTGCATTGTATGACATTGGTGTCAATTGATGTTGAATTATTGCTAATAAATGATGGCAGAAATCAACTTTTTTATTGTAATATATAATAGATAGCTTTAAAGTCAATCAATGATTGGTAAGTGTTAAATTATAGTTGGTAGTAAATTGTTAAGATAGTAAGCTAGGCTAGTAATAATTATAAAAAAAAATTCCATTTTTATGTTTCAAGTGATTGCGAGAGGAAAAGAATAACTCCAGATATAAGATATCAAAATACTTCTGATCAGAGTTCCAACCCATGATCAATGGTTTAGTGTTCTCTAAATTAAGAAAATCTCCTCATAATGACATCCCTTTAATTTATAGGAATGGTAATATTTATATATATTTGGAGGTGAGTTTTTAGATATTTTAGCCAAAAATCAAATCACTCTAATGAACAATTTGAATTATGTTAGTTACCTTGATAATGATATAAAATGTGCCCATATCAATCTTAATTTTATTTAAAACAAATTAAGAAATCATAGGCTCAACATAGGCAAATATTTGGACTAATATCCACATTGTATTTTTATTTGGGAAAATATGCTAAAAAATGCATTTTATTAAAAAATATTTCAATCTAGTAAGTGACGCGATCTATATTCATAAGCTACTTACTAGAATTATAAGTGGTTGAATTGTTTTGGACTGGTTTAGATCTTGTTTGAACTTTGGCTTGGTCTTACTAAACTTTTAGATTAACTTGTTTTGAATAACAGTTTGAATGCCTATTTGACAATGATTCTTATCTACGCCCTTCTCCCTCTGCACTAGCATTTCTAGAGATTTTTAGTATTGATGTGTTCGTTGTTAGAGCAAAGGGGCAAGTAGCTAGTGGAAGCATTGTTAGTGTATTGATTGCATTGGTACTAGTTGTGGTGATGGAGTCAATATTTGGTAATGTGATGTATGAGAGATTAATAGCTTGGAAAGGTGGAGTGGTATAGTCCCATCGATAATATAGAAAATGATGGAAACTTTTTGTATGCTTCTACAAGAATCTCCAAACATGTAGCCATTAATGGCCAAGCTTAATTTTAATTAATTTTTTTATTGCACTTTTTTTAAAAATTTGAAGCATTGATTTAATTAATTGATGGGTTATTTATTTTTATTTTCTTATTATTTCAAAGAAGATTTGTATGGATTGATTCTTAAAGAATGTAAAAATAGATCTATGACTTCGAGGTGATGGCTATTTAGTTTTAAAGTGAAAGAGAGAGACAAAGATGAATATTTATTTATTCTATTTTATATGTATTTACTAAAAGAAAATAATGTAAAAAAGGAAAGTAACAGATGATAAAGAAAAATAGAAGGATGATTTTGCCTTTACAAACAATGTTGCCATGGTGTCAATGCATTTGCTTAATAGAAAAAATATCATAAGCAACAACAAAGCATTAAGTGCGACTAAGGGTCCATTTGGGGCAGCTTGTGCGTTCCAGGATAAACTGCTTATCCTGAAAAGCGGCCGCAAGGGCCGACCCACGGCTTGCGTTTAGTGTAAAAACTCAAACGCAGTTTCGGATAAGCTGGCGAAAAGCGCGAACCAAACAGACCCTAAGACATGCCAGCCCAATAGAATTAATATAGCCAAGTTGTGACTATGTTTGTGATTGCATAATCACATGAAGGCTTGATGTTTGTTCAAATCATATTTAAACTATTTTGAACCACTTATGACTCCCCAAAGTTGTTGGCAGATATAAAATCATATTTAAACTATTTTGAACCACTTATGACTCCCCAAAGTTGTTGGCAGATATAACAGTATATCTCGTATTGTGCGTATTTATCTAGATATTATTTTGAGAAGAATATATATATATATAATGATTGTATAAAATTTAAAAAGTATGAATCAACTCCCTCTATTTTTCTAAATTAAGAAACAAGTGAATGTTTTTAGTAAAATATCTTCAAGATTGTAGCATCTCTCTTCTTCCTTCCAATTAATGCTTAACCCAACTCCTATTGATTGAGGGCATTATCTTTTATGCTAAAGAGGTTATCCTCTCGGCCGCACACTCTTGTCCTATTACACTTTCGTGTCTCAATCAAACACAAAGCATGAACACTAAAAACAGAACAAAGGACCACACGCTACATGACAAAACCTCGCCCTCGCTGGCTCATTGCTCACGTTGCAATTGCACAAATGATGCATGCGATGAAATTTTCCATTTGCTTCCAGTGCTTAATCGAGTCCGTATTTGAAAAAAAACAAGAAATTATTGAAAGCGACTATCGCTCAATAGACACGATGTTGGCTAACTGTATACAGGAGATAATTCAAAGCACAGTAACAATGGGACCTTATAAATATGCGCTGTATAATTTTTATGATCTTTTCATTGATATTTTAGGTAACATTTAGGTGATGATGTTTGGTAGCATATTATTAATTGGATTCAGTTATTGATTTAATTTAAATTCAGCAAACATCAATAAATAAATAAATAAATTCTGAAGCTTCGTAAAATCGAGTTTTTTTGCGTTCCTTCTTTATTTTTCTTCATGTTCTGTCTCTTTTAATGTGAATTTATTTAATTATCCTGATTTTCATAAATCTAGATTTATTGTATTTGATAATCATATTTAATGTAAATCTGATTTGAAGGAAAAAATTTTTAGTCCAATCTCCGGGTGTAGCTCTACTTGCGGACTCTAGTAATATGTTGTCACGTGCTACATCACGAAAGTTATTTTAGGTTATTTCAGGGTTATTGAAGTTGAACCACGAAAGTTATTTCGGGGTTATTTCTAGATTAATGTGGAGAAATCTATATATTACACTTCAATAATCCTGAAATAACCTCTGCGGTTCCTCTTCAATAACCCAGAATAACACCGTGGATGTTATTTTTGGATTGTTTCGGTGTTATTTTGGGTTATTGAAGAGAAATTCATATATTCTACTTCAATAACTCAGAAATAACACTGCAGATGTTATTTTGGGATTATTTCAAGATTATTGAAGAGAAACTCATAAATAATCCTAAATAACACCGCATATGTTATTTTCGGGATTATTTCAGGGTTATTGCGGGATTATTGTGGGGCTATTGGTGTCTGCAGTTCTACTCCAATAAACTCTATGGTTCTAGTTTAATGTTTTTTTAGGTAGGCCGGATATAACAAACATAGTAGTATAATACTAGGAGTCTGCACATAGAGGTACGTCTGGAGTCCGGATAAAAAATCTTTCGAACTTCGTGGACAATCAGTCTTAATAAATTTAAAAAATATGAAAAATAAAATTGAATTGAATTGCCGGTCTCGAGTAATAGATTAATACTTTTTTTAGTATCACACGTATTTCATGCATTCTCCTATTCTTTTGAACCTGGTTGGGAAGTAGGGGGGATGGCAATGAAGGAGGATTCAAAGAGCGATTACTCTAACAAGCCCAGGGGCAGGATCAACTTATATTTGAGGTGAACCAATTTATTATATAAATAGACTAATTTTAAAATGAAGAAATGGCTAATGCATGACTTGAAAGAAAGTCTAATACTTCATTAGGATCAAAAATTAAATATTGATTATGAAATTTTCAATCTTTATGGGAAAATATTCAGATGTGTTAATTTTGAGTGGATTAATAACTAAATGTCTTTCATCGTTAGATGTACATAATAGGAATTTATTTTTCAGGTTAATCGAAAGTAATTAATGTAATACATTAATAGATCATATGTTTTTAGGATGAATAGATAAATAAATCAATCAATCTTTGATTTCTTTAAATAATAATAAATCTAGATTTAGTTTTATAATTGTTGATGTTATTAAGAGTGTTAAATCTAAGAGTTTAAATTCATCATTTATAAGAGAAAATGTAAATTCACCATTTACTTTTGGTGTGCTTGCATGTTTATCATTGTGATATGCATGGTAGTATATTAGGTCAATCTTCTTGGAAGGAGTTATACTTGAAATACACATTGTATGTGTAACAGAAAAGAGCAATGTAATGATTATGACTAACCCCTTTCAGCAGTTGTTGCTTAGCTCCTCCTACCAGGCATGGCTTATATGTGTCGTTTGTTTGTTGGCTTTGCTGCTAATGTTGTTTCAATGCAGATCAAGTCCTTTCTCTTTTTCCTATATACTTTTTAAAGTCTTTAGAAGAGTCTTGTATTAGAAATAGGGTACAAGCTCATGTTCTGAACTGTCAGGCATGTGATACCATGTGATGAGGACCAAGAGATGCTTGCTCGTGTCTCATTCTTAATTATAAATTTCATATATGAATACAATTAAGACCAAGTGTGCACTTATGTTGTCCCTGGTCGTCTTTTCTCTTTCAAAGATATGTTGTCGACCTAGCAACACCGAACATTTATTATTTTATCAAAAGAAATGGCCGAGTGCTATTATATGAGCCACGTCTATCCCTCATGCTCCTAAGAATTCAAGTACCACACTCTACACTCGGATGGAATTGAACCTCAAACTAGACAGGAATTACAACTAACAAGAATATATCAAACCAACTAATCTGAGCAAGGGATGCTTCGGGAAATGATATAGAAGTGCAAGCACTACTTTTAAGATAAATTTAACTCTATGCTGAATCAATTTTTTTAGCTGGAATATAGCTTGACGCTTTGAAGTATTTTATATGAAAATGGGCAAGATCTGGGTAACAGCTGATCTTTTCCTTGCTTCATTAAAGATTCATGTAGGCATAGTTTGAAGAACCGGGAGACAAATTGGGGACAAAGGTACAAAGATTAGATATAGGTATGGATATTGGTAGACAGTGAATGGGAGTAAGATAAAACAAATAATAAATTATATGGTGCAATTTTTAAGAAATCATGGGCCTACTTCTTAATTAAAATGATTTTCTTGGATAAGAATGAATTTAAGATGAGACTTGAAACGAGGAGAATAGTCTAAGAAGGAATATTTTGGAAATTTTTGAATGGAGATAATTTATTTTGCCTTGTTCTTTTTGCTAAATGCTTATTCAGTCATTGGGGGCATGAAAATGCCCTTTTCCTCATTAAAATCCCCCTTCTCTTTTTATCTTCTCCTCTAAGGGGCTGTTTAGCTGACAGTTTTAATGTTGTGTTGCAAATTAAGTACATGAATTTGTAAAATTTTTATGTTTGATATGTTGTGAATTAAAAATCTAATAAATTCATGGGGTATTATAGTTTTACAGAAAAGATGTTTTTTGATATAAATGAAGTCCGCTCAAATGGAACAAAAATCAATTACGCTACACTGTTCTCATTCTTTAGGTTGCAAACAACTCTCAAGCAAGCGGAGTGTCACACTCCGCCATTTTTAGAGTAATTAGCAAGCTAACCTTGAGAAGAAAGATTCTAGAAAAGAGCAATCCGAGAGATTTTTGAAAGTTCCACCGCATCCTAGGGAATGTAAGAAGGGGATGCTTCAGGAAGAAAACTATGATAACCTAAAAAGCTCTAGAATTACGTATATATACAAACGGACAACATAGAACTATTTCTAGAAGTTAGTCTATTCTAATGTAATCTAGAAAAGTTCCTAAGGCTTGGAGGAGAACTATAAATAAAAGTTCCTCCCCTCATTTGAGACCATCCAAAGTTCTTAAGCAATCATGTGTGTAATCTCTATTTCCTTGGTTAAGTGCTCTTTTCTTCAATGGCTTCTCGCTGCTCCTTTTCTAAGAGAAATTTGTGCTTTCGAGTCCAAGAATTGCAAGGTTTATGCTAATTTGGTGCTTAAGAAGAGCTTTAAAGCCCATGAGTGACTCGAGAAAAGCTTGTCTATGCCAGTTGGTATCAGAGCCAAGTTTTGAAGGCATAAAAAAAGCATTAAAGAGCACGTCATGGAATCTGAAGCCACTGTTGACCTCATTTTTGGTTGAGGTCTAGTTTTTCCTCTTTAGTAGCCAAGGGTCTAGCCATAGGACTTTCCTGTTGATTATTCCTAGAGGACTAGAAAAGGAACCCTCACCAATAGAAATTCTAAACAATTCTTTGCTCAGCTTGAAGTTCCGCATGTTGGTCCTAACCTCTAGCACTTAGTAGGTGAGGTTAGTATGTGGGAGCTCAAGGGGAGTCCCCCATAGAATGGTCAGACCTTAGGACTAACCCTAGGTGATCTGGTTTTGGTGGGGCTAACTTGCACACACCACACTCTCTCACATACCCTAAAACCCTAAGATCCCTTAGGTTGGTCTCCTACTCCTTTTGGAAAGCACATGTGGATGACGCTGTACCCCTAGTCTTTGGCTAAGAGGGTTAGACCCAGCACATTGAGCATCCATATGGCTCCTATTGGTTTAGTATGACTTCATGGCTTGTTGGCCCATTTTGGCCCAAAATCACCAAATTACCAAAATACTCTTATAATTCTAATTTTTTCCTAAATTACCCAAAATACCCAAATCTTTCCAAAAATCATCTCAAACCCCTCACCACTACCTAAATTGATCGAAGTCACCAAAATTATCAAATTTCCAAAATATCCCCAAAACAATTGCCAAAATTGCCAAAATGCCCTTCATGACATAAAAATTCGAAAAATTTCCAAAATAATCTTAAATATTCCCAATTTCAATTTTTTATCAACAAGGTGACCAAATTTGACCAATTTAACCCAATTTAACCAAAAGCCCCAACTTGCCTTTAAATGTCCAAATGTCTCCAAATAACCCCAATTTTGGCTCAATTGACCCCAATTTTTCCCAATTTCAATTTCAAATAAAAAGTCAATATCCCCAATCCTGATCTAAACAAAATTCAAGCTCAATTTGGTCTAATTGCAAGCACAATTTCATTCACATCAAAAAGGCCCAACTTTGACTATATGCCCACTAAATTGGCCTATCAATTCAACTCAAAACCATTTGAAATTTTGCCAAATCCTTCATGACATTCTCCTACACCAAATTAAACATCAATTAGCCCAAATTTTAGCCCAAACTCAACTTCCATTTTAAAAGCCCAAGCCCACCACATCTAATTCCAAAAGCCCAAATCTAAAGCCCACATGTCAACTCTTTCTCTTCATCATCCATTTGATTAAAATCATTCATAAATTCCTAAATTCAAAATCAAATCATTCCAAATCAAACATCATGCCAAACTCCACTAAAATAGCTTATAAATTTAAAAATCCCTTCTCATCAAAATTAGTCAAGTCACATGCATGAAGCCACTCCCAAGCCATAGAAAAGTCATGAGAGCCTTTTCACCTCATCAAACTATTAATGGCAAGAGGCCAAGCCACTTTCAAGCATCTTTAAAAAGGTTTTAAGCCCTCCCATGAATCACTCTAACCCATGTTTAGCCAAATCTCTTTGGATGGTGACTTATCCCCAATGATTAAGCTGAACCAAATGATATTCTCTTCAGCCCAAACCTTCCTTGAGGGGTGAACCCAACCCAAAACCATGATTTGACCCAAAGTTCTCCTTTCCTCATACTATTTCAATCACATACCCTTACACATGACCAACCCAATTGAGTTCACCAAGACCAAGCCCTGACCTCCCTGAGTCAGATGGTGACCTGAGCTGGTCGGTCGATCACCTAGGTTGTCGGAAAAGCCATGGTCAAATGCTCCACCATGGCTAAAACTAAAAATTAAACCCATCCAAGCTGTCTCATCCCAATTGAATTTTTTGCACTTTGTTGGCATCCACATAAGCAACTCAGGGCACCCACCAATTGCCCCTGGTGGCCTCTTCTTCCCCCTCTATTTAAACCCACCCTCCATGGCCGAAGAGGGAGAGCTTGAAATTCCTTGGGGAAAATCTGTCAAATTGCCTCCAGAGCTTTCTTGAGACCTCTTGAGCTTAATCCAACCACCCTTAGCCACTCAAAGCCACTGCTCCAGCTCAATTTTGGAGCTCAAGTTCAAGGCCGAAGTAGGAAACTCCCTAAAACTTCACCAAATTCAAATTAATTGCACACACACCATCCCTACAGTTACAGAGGAAGATTTCCCATAGAAGCCATCACCAGAGCACCCTAAGTTGGACTTTGATCAACCCTCTAATTCAGCCTTGGTTGAATTCATATCTAGGATAAAAACCACAGCTAGAGGCTCCATCCCTAGGCTCTTGGGACCCTCATGAAGCTTCTACAAGCATCCAATCGAGGCTTCCCCTCTTGGATCAAGGTATTGAAACTTAACCCTAAAGCGAGTTTCATTTGTTTCTCCATGTGCATAGAGTTGATTTAAGGGTTAATTAACTGTATGGATATATTTTCCTAGTCAAGACGAGTCGATATGAACAAACCACACTTGATTTAATTGAGTATCGAGCGAGATATTAAGCCTAGAAGATGGAAGGTTTGCAGGTTGGCTCTGTTGGGGGCGTTGACCGAACATCGTTGGATCGTGAGTGTATCGCACGGACAGCTCTGATCGCACCGAATGAGGAGATGGAACGGAACGACCACGCGTGGCTACTAGCGTGGACGGCGGCGTCGAACGGGAGCATGCCACGTGTAAAGTTCGACTCGTACGAGGATTGTGTGTCACTGACTGGTTTAAGTAGAAAAATACGATATTTTATTATTTATTTAAATGTCCATAACGTCAAAAATCCTTAACTTTGCGTAGAAAAATCATAAAAATAAAATAAAAATATCATGTTGCTCAGTGAAGAGAGAAGAACAATGTGGAAATATTTTCAAGTTTATTTGATGTGTTTATTATTTTTAATTAATTAAATGGTGTTTTTTTTATTGATTCTCCATTTGCATGTACATTTCACCATGACTTGATCTTTGGGGCTCTGATTCTATCTATTATGAGGATTCTTTTTCTAATTTTTCTAAGGTTAGAGGAGATCTCTAGGCATAGATATCTAATTTTCAAGTTGATGGCCCTTATTTTGGTATAAAAATTATAATAATTAAAATACTCATCAGAAAAATACAAAACTTATTTTGGTAGGTTCACTGTAGTCAGAGAATCCTAGGAAAAATATAAACTTGATTTAACTCATTGAAAATAATCCTCATTATCACTAACCCTAAAAATGAAAAAAAAATTAATTTGGAGTAAATATAAATGTAAATGGCATAAAAATTATTCTCCACTAAAATTTAATGTCAGAGGAATTCCCAATAAATATTTTAAGTCAATTGGAGTTAATTTGACCACTTAATTGGATTAATCAAGTGAAATGATATTTCTATATTAAAATAATTATGAAAATTAAAATATAACTCAAAAATTTACCAAATTGGTTCTGGGAGCTCCTTATGATCAGAGGAACCTAAAAAAAAATTTGAATTAAAATAAATTCTTCATTTTTAAGCTATTTTTGGAGCATTTAAATAATTAAAAATTAATTAAAAATCATAAAAATTGCAAAGTTGTGAAAATATGTCAAAATATCACATTTGGCTTCCTGATTGCTTAGGACCAATTAAAATATATTTTTTCTAATTTTCTAAGTCAAGATATTAATTTTAAAGGCTTAAAAATGGATTTTATCTAATTTTTCACAAACATAGTTCTAATAATTAAGATATAAAAAAAATATGAAATTTATTTCTTTGGGTTTCCTGGACTAAGAGAGATTTAATAAAAATATAAAACTTAATTTTCCACTCATATATTATTTTATATTTAATTAATACTCAAAACAAGCAAATAATTTTAACAATTAAATTAAACCTCTAAAAATCATGAAAATTGGTCCAAGAGGTCCTCTAATCTAGGTTAACCTCCAATAATTTTATTAAGGACATATGTTTTATTTTGGTTGAGTTATTAAATTTTCATTGAAAATCCCTATTTTTTGCATTAAAAATAATTATAAAATTAAATAAATCCAAAAAAAACTACATTTTCTCCTCTAATATTTTAATTAACCCATGGATGAGATAACATAAACTTTCCATGTCATTTGAGTCCAATTTAATGAATTATGGGGTGTTAAGGCCTTAGGGGCAACAGTGTAATTTTGGAATTTAGAGCTTAATTAATATTTAGGCCTAATCAAGAGGGTAAATAGGTAATAAATGATCTTTGAATAACATGTCTTGATGATTGAAACATAGAAAGGGATAATTGGTAGAAACCAACCTCACTTTAAATTTCATAAAAGATAAATTTATAATTTTTCAAATTAATGAAATTTGGAAGAATATTTAAATAAGGGGATATTAATGTGAGGGGTTTGATTTAGAAGATCATAATTCACTGATTTTTTAACCCTAGTTGATAGTTTTAATATAATTTATAATTCATGATTAAGAACACAAATATTCAAAACTTTTTTTTTTCTAAAATTACAAACCGACCCATTAAGAGTTTAATAGTGAACCAGACTTAATCAAAATTTTGTCTAATGAGGTTTAGAGAACAAGTCATAATTAATTTGAAATCTTCAAAATATCACAAGCCCATGCTATAAAGAATCAAATTAACTAAATTCCTTAATTAAGTCAAGTCACCCCCAAGGGTCTTTACCCATATAATTCATAAGTGAGATATCAAGTGATAGTTATTCCATTTAAGGGATAATCAAAACATCAAGTTCATTAAGCATAAGGTTATTGATTGGATGAACTATATAACAAATATGATAAAACCAAAATGAACTCAAGATAATTCCAAGGACAATGAAATGTCTAAGGTATTACCCAAAACTTCTTCATGATCCTTTGGAAATCTTGAAGAACATGTGGGCTTATTATATTTTGCTTAATGGAATCATCCTTAAAATTTAAATACACCAAGATATGACATAGAAGTTGGTAGGCACACATTAAGTTTGTACTTCCTATCCTTTTCTACAAGCATCTTTTAATTCCTACAAAATTACACATATATATGTCTTGCAAGTATCAAAGTTTCAGGTGGAGAAACGAGAAGACTCGTCAGGTACGCTTCTACAGTGTGCGATACTTTTTTTTCTCTTGTACTTTCTACATTGTACTTTTATTCTTATGAACTTGCATGCTAAAAAAACGATGTCACGCTGCATGAAAACTAAAACCTTTAGGATAGCCACAAAACTGAAACTAAACCAAAACTAAAATCAATCAAGATAAAATTCACCCCCACAATATTCAAAATATAAGACAACTCAAAATTTAATCACAAACATCATGAAACAACAATTGCAACTAAATTAAGACGTCTCTATCGGATGATCGGGAATCCCTCGAGGTAACCTACGGCTGCTAACAAGATTTCTCACGGTCTAAATGAAGGTATGGAACTAATTAAGTTGACTATAATAAATTCATTTGGACTAAGTGAATTCGATAGAAAATAGTGTGCCGGAACGAGGAAGCCATAGGATCCTAATCGATTTTGCTCTAATAAACTTTAATATGCTCTACAATATTTAAAAGATTCATAATCATATAGGCATCTGATTTGACATCATAACTTGACACATTAGAAAACATAAATTTTCCACGACGAGGAGCTTGAAGCTAGCATCGTAGGCAGCACGGTCATCTTCAACAGAAAAATATGTTTTCACCAGCTAAACCATTCTTTAGAATTAAAGAAAACAAATACATATGAATTTGGGGTCGTTTGCTTATGCAAACATAAATGCTCAACTTAACTTTAGGCCTTTTTATAGCTCTACTATACAATTTAAGCCCTAACATGTTTTAGGATTCTTAGGTTGTCGTCTGCCACGACCTAAATCCTCATATCTTCCAAGCTATTTGTGTGATCGTTTCACACAAATGTAAGCCCTAATTAATTAATTGGCAGGATGAAACATTCAATAATTCTAATCTCCAAAACTGAAGTCAAACAGTATGATAGTTTGAGAAGTCACCGAGGTTCTTTTCGAGATCTGTGACATCCCCTAATCTTTCTTTCTTTGGATTCTACAATTAAATGTTCTAAACTTAAGTCATTCCCCTTTCACACCTCTTTGTCTGATTTCGTTGAAAAGACCTAATCTTTTAACCTCTTTGAAGATAATATCCCCTGATTTTTATCGATAGTTTTCTTAGATGACTTCAATTATCTAGGATGTAATTAAATATAGGGGTTTGCCCTTATAAGAAGCTTTTCTGAAACGAGCTTAATATAAACCCTATTTAATTATTTATATTAAATAGGGGAATTTGT
>NEWO01000271.1:617957-630608 GCA_003013225.1 Phalaenopsis aphrodite
ATCTAAACCACATGGGATGTCTAAAAAGATTATAGATGGCTTTGAATCACGGCTTGCTCGATGAGGGGGGAAGGCTATGAATGGCATGAGGACTTTGATAAAGGATTTAGGCTAAAAGGTGGATGGACTGAAAGAGTAAGGCATCACCATTCATTCCACGATTAGAGGTATGATGCTACAACTGTGAGAATCTTTGAAAGACCAATGGCGAAGATGAGGGGGGACTTGATTGGGGAGCTCTATGAGGTACAATGACCTCATGAGGAAGAGATGAGCAGCTGATGTGTCAGATTAGAGGAAATGCATGGAGACATATTGTTATGTAAAAGAACACTAGCGACACCAATCAACCACCATACTCTCAAAGCTAAGTGCATTGAATTGCCAAAGGCTAAAAGTTTTCAAGGAGCACATTACATGAAAGAAGTAGACCACTTCTTATGGGAACTTCGATAATATTTTGGAGCCATGGAGATCATAGATGAAGATGCAAAAATTAAATTTGCAACTCCTTACCTCTCTGACATCACTACGCCATGATGGAGACGAAGGCAATGTGACATTAAAAAAATGTATGTGCAGCATATCCATCTTTGATGACTTCAAGAAAGAGCGTAAGAGAAAATTTTATTTTGGGAATGCAGAGAATGAGACTAGAGCCCAACTATGAAGGCACAAACAAGCATGATCGATTCAACAATATATTATAGAGTTTACTAGTCTGGTACTTAAAATACCAAACATGTCAGACAATGATGCTCTCTTCAATTTCATGGATGGACTCCAAAAGTGAGCAAAGGCAGAGCTTAGGAGGCAAGAAGTGCAACGTCTTGCTACCACTATTGTTGTCGCCAAAAACATAATTGATTACTCAAAAAAGTTCACAAAATCTTAAGATAAGAAGAGTACCTATGTCAAAAGTGGGGGTGACAAAGATCAACACAGGGAAGAGACTCGCCATGAATCCACCTCTTCCAAGGGAAAAGACATTGTAAATCTTAATAACAGCAAAAGTAAGTTGCATCACAACTTTTTTTTTTATGGAGGACCTCATTAGGCAAGGTATTGCCCTCAAAAGAAAGCTTTGAAATCTCTCCTTGCAAGCCATCAAGAGGAAGAAGGAGGTCATATGACAGCACATGTAGGAAAAATACAAATGCTCAACATGGTGCAATCCTCCCTAAAACCTCCTAGCAAACGGGCTACTCTTCATGGTTATAGGTGGGACAACTACAAAACACTAATAGACACGATATTCACACAACTTCATCTCTATTGAAGAAGTTAAAAAGGATGGGTCTGCAAATAACTGGAGGAAGTTTCATCAAAATATTCAACTCAAAAGAAAGAAATTTTGTTTTTTTCTTATGTTACAGCTTTCCGACGACTTATCATTGGTTTTTCGATGGTTCCAAACTTATCCATAGGAACAACTGAAGGCTAGCCGATGGATATTTTTACCGACGCCTAACTGACACAAAACTTACAGTATAAGGTGCATCACAAAAAACAACGGGCACGACACTTTTCAGATAGTTAGTGCATCAACTATAAAAAATGACGTATAAACGATACTTACCCGATGGTATTACATGCATCAAAAAACCGATGGGTGAGACACTTTTTCGACAATTAACCCATCAGTTATAATAGACAACACATAAAAGATGCATAATCGACAATTATTTCTGCATAAAAAAACCGACGAGCGTGACACTTTTCCGGCATTTATGTCTTCACTATTACTGATGGAGGAACTGTTGGTCATACGAATTGAAAAATACCGACAACTCAAAATTTCTCGAAAAAGCTACGACATTAAATTGTTGGATAACCATTAGTACATTTATAGTGTCAGAATATCTGTCAGTTTTAAAATTACGTACATGTGTTTTACCTATGAGCTTAAAACTGTCGATAAACCGTCCATAACATTAAAAGAGAGTTTTTTTTGCTATAACCGACTGATTGTGATCGCCAAAAAAAGCTTAAATTCCTATAGTATAAGAAGTTATTATTATTTTAGTTGAATTAAGATTACACAATATTTCATGGTTCATACTCCCCTTTTAATTGTTTTGTTTTTTACTAATTGCGTGCACTCACACACGCACATTGTTTATAGAGTTGTTATTATTAGCATTATAATAATATTCAGCATGTATTGATTTTACTATAGAGACTTGGGGGATCTTAAAAGATTATGAAGAACATCAATCTAATATTATTGATCTTGTGGATGGTACGAAATTTTTTTTCAACTTGCTCAAACAACTACTATCGTTGCAACAATGATGATTGCATTTCTGTATGAAATTAAGATCGAAAGGAAAAAAGTACATTTCTGAGCGAAATATACAACATCAAATATATTCATCAATATTATACAATGCCAATGATTCTAATTGCATTGATATGGTGTGAATAAGAAAATGACCTTTTTTTTAAATAATGTGATCAAATGTGAAAAAGATGACTACTTATGGACACATTTAATGTAAGAAATGAGAAATAAGTTGTTATGTTATTACATATATTAGGACACAATATTCATAATCGAGTCATCAAATTCAATTATCAATGATCTGGGAAAATTATCAGTATATACTTCAACGCACCATTACAAGTCGTAGGAGAATTGCTTCATGAAATGTTTCAGCTTCAATGCTTCAAACTTCTTTGAAGATACAATCAAATAATAGATTTATTAATTATTTTCAATTAGAATATCATTTTGTAATTTTAAAAAATTTTCAAGTTTTATTACTTCTTCTAATATAATTTATATAAAATTAGGATTGTGTTGGTACAATATATGAGACACATATTAAATCTAAAGTTAAGGATAATGAAATTGCATTTAGAGGTAAAAAATCATCTCTAACACATAATGACTTAGTTGCATTGGATTTTGAATTGAGAATCACGTATGTTTTAGTTGATTGGGAAGGTTCAACACATGATGCAACAGTCCAAAGAAATGTCTTAGAAAATTCTGATGGTCTACGTGTTCTAAAAAGTATACAACTAAATCTTTCATTATAAGTTTATAATTACATGTAATATTTATAGTAAATAATTATTTGTCAATATTTCAGGCAAGTACTATTTAGTTGATATTGACTATTACACTAGAAATGGTTTTAATGTATCATATCGCATGACAAGATATCACTTTAAGGAATTATTTAATCTTAGACACTCGTCACAAACTATTGTGGAGCATGCATTTGGTTCTTTGCAGAACCACGTTACACTTTTGAAGTCAGAGCCTTATTTTTCATAACACAAACAATTCGACAATATGTTAATTTGTTATGTTTTGCACAATTGGATAATTACAGAAGATGATGACGAGTTTAGTCTCTATGAGGCTGTGTCGGTAGAAAGAAGTCACGACAGAAGGAGGGCTCTATAAAATTTAAATGATTCTCAAATTTGTTAGATAAACAAGATCAAATTGCTAATGTCATGTGAAATCGAATGGTTAATAAAAGCTATTAATAATTTTCTTTTGGCTCAGAGTATTTATTAGTTTTCTTGTTAGAAAATGAAGTATTTTTTCTTATTGTTGTTTATGGCAAAGCTTTTCATGATATATGCAAAAACATTTATTCGAGTTTGTATCTTTGTAATTGGGTCTACTTATATGTTTGTTATGTGTTTTACATTTTGTTTTGGTTTTTAACTTAAATTTATTAAATGTCTGAATTACTTTAAACTTTAGAATTGTCATATTTGTTTTTCTTTTTTTATTTCAGTTCTGAAATTATTCTTGCTTTCTTTTCTTTTATGCAAGAATTGTGGGATGTCGTTAATTTTTTTTTTTCATTAAATTAATTTCACTAGAATGCAACATATAAATGCTATTTTTTTTAGGTGTTGTTACATAGAGTTTCTACAACTAATTAATGCTTCATCCAACACTAATAAGAAGAGGAAGCATTTTTATTGGAACTTAAAGCCAGATTGTATTGAAGGTTTACTTCATAGTTTTTAGAATATGTGAATGTTAATATGAGAAGTGCTCAATGTCTTAAAGATGTCATCTATCATGGTAGTTGTTGCACAAAAATTATGAAACAAACAGCTGAGCAATGTAAAACTCAACTACCAAATCAAAGGAGAATATGGAGTCATATTCAATAAATCAGATATAGTCGAAGGTATTACGGGATGAGGATAAGAAAATAGTTTTGATTGGTCATTAGGAGCACATTTCACATATTCACGTATTAATTTATAGGAATTAACTTTTTGATGGTATTCATCCTAAAAAATGACAATTTGTTTTGATAATTGTAGGCTTTCCAAAAGATGTTGTTTATTTGAATATGTCAATTGCAAATTATAAGGAATTTGAGAAAGCTTGTGGTGAAGATCATGCGACTGGAAAGTCGGCTAAATCTAGGAATTCTAATATTTCAATTGAGACACAAAAGATTAATTTGGAAGACAATGAATTTTTAGGTTATAGTGAGACCGACGTTGATGCAACCTAAGCTATTAATATTTTCGATGCTGATATCAAAGGAGTTGCTATAGGAACTATAAAGTGACAAATGTCTTTATCCTCAAAGGGAGGTTTTCCTCAAATGAATATGAAAGTGTCTGCAATTGATCAAAGCCTTCGAGAGTACATTGTTATGATGACGGTTAGTGTTGGCAAAGTTGCTACTGCAATCAAGAACACTACAACAAATTTGAAGGATAGAAAATTAATCACAGAACTCATGAAATTTTTGGTTTCTCCTAGAAAGAGATTGATGTTATATATGAAAACTTATCAAAGTGTCATTCAACAATTCGTTCATTCCTTTCAAGATCCATGCAATTCAAGGCTTGATGGATGAGGAAGAAATTAGACAAATGGGCTGATAATTCAGATTTATTGGTGGATTGTTACTCTAACAAGTTTATATTTAAGGGCTTTGACAAATTACTTGATTTTGATGACTGTAATATCATATTCATAGGACTTTAAAATTTGAATGCATGTGATGTATTTTGAACATCTTACTTCATTTTTCAAATTTAGATGATAGTATTGTTATTATTCGATGTAGTCAAATTTCTATGACCAGTCAGACAAAATGATAATGTTATCTATCTGCCATTCTAACTTGCTATTGTTTACCATGTGAATTGGGTGATACTTAGTCAATGCCAACTAAATTTTACTGCTATAATTACTATTTCTACACTAATGCATAATTTTCTTGTTTTTTCATCTTTCTATTATGTCATGAGCAACAATTACTTCTTTTCTTCCCCAAATTGTTGGAATCATCATCATGTTGTTATTTTTAAAAAATTTCAATGGAGAAATTGAGCTTTTTACAATGTAACAATGGGCTAGCTGAGAAAAACTGTTGATTGATTTTTAATTTACATGTTGATCACCAAATACTTGTGTATTTACATACCTACCCACCTACTTTGATTTTTTATGTTGCTGCTAAAGATTGCAATTTATATATGATGATACCCAGGAAGAAGAACCTTGTATTCTTGATTACATGAATGATGGTGAAAGTGATATCTAGTTTAGGTATGTTTCAGAAGGAGAAAAATGCACATCGCGAGCCCTTCGGCCTGCAACAGCTGATCAGATTAAAGATAATGTGAATGGAAATGATAGCCATCGGATCAGATTTGCTAACATGATGGAGCATAAGACTAGGAAGCAAATAAACATGAAAAAGGTATTGTTTTGCCATATGATGATTTTTTGGAAGATTTTTGTACGTACCAACTCAATTCCTTTGTATGTACACATCTAACCCATAAACTTCATTTTTTTCTTATATGCCACCTTACCTATGCTTGCAAAGGTGTGTTTCACTTTTTACAAGTTTAATTATTGGTATTTTTGATGTGATGTGAAAGATTTAGGTTCTAGAAATGTAATTAAAAAGCAAAATCGAAGTGTTAGATGTGTAAATACATAAGAATTGGGTGGTAAGTACATAAATGCGCCAAATTTTTGTACATAACGCTCAACTTAGCTGACTCCAATGAATGACAACCTTACCTTTGTTAGGTTGTTCCATAGTCCATACATTGCTTTTCAGGAATCAACTCTCTTATATATTTTAAAGTTTTTACCCTTTATGGATCAAATGGCAATTGTTTCACCCTTTAAGATAAATTAATTTTTTTCTTGGAAAGCGAGATGCTTCCGCCACGGAAAATTATTACGTCCGGTGAACCGCATGTCAGGATAACGACAATGATCCGGCCACGTCACCTTGCATTTTGCGTTGCCATATCATCACCAGTGTCCAGAAATATAGACACCAGATGAAATAATTTCTCGTCCTTCACACCCCAATTGAAATTGCGTCTGTTACTTTATAAAATGTGGCATCCGACCCAATTCTTATTAATATTCATATCTATGACCTAAGCTTTGCTTTATACATTTATACCAATCAAATCTTTTATATCACATCAAAAGTACCACTATTTTAGCTTTAAAAATCTGAAATCCAAATTTTCATGTATGAAAGTGGTATTTATGTAAAAAATTGAAGCTTTGGTATTAAATATGTAAATACATGAGAATTGGCGGTATGTGCGTAAATGCCCCTATAATTTGCTTGCGTGCTGATTGGACATGTTTTTTTCAACTCTATTATAATTGAAGGCTACAAATCTTTTAGATAAAGTTCTCTTTGTGCATATGTGAAGCTTGTATGTTTATTTGACGACATTCTTTCTGCATGACTTTTAATTTTCTAATTCGGTGATTAAGGGCCTATTTGGGGTAGCTTATAAGTATGGGGGCGTTTTTTAAAACGCCACGGTACCGTTTGGATTGCATATTTTATCCGCTTATCCAAAAACGTGGTACCCGTTTTACACTAAACGCAAGCCGTGGGTCGAACCCTATGGGCCACATTTCAGGATAAGTTGTTTATCCTCAAACGCACAAGCTGTTCCAAACGCACTCTAAAGTGTGATTGATTATTTCAAATAAGATACAATTATATTTTTTTACTGTGCAGTTTATGACTGCGCATGTAATTTTTTTTTTATATATAAGCTTGAACCGTTATGTCAAAAACTATTTGCACAATTTTTTTCTTATTATTTTCATCTAAAGCCTCAAAAAGCTGCCTAAATTAGATGATTTAGAACTTTTGGCACTCAAAATGGGAAAAAATTTGTGTACGTCAAGGGATACGCAGAGATGTGTACATAATAGAGTACACGGGGTTTATACGGGAATTACAAGGAGGTTATAACGAGTTGTACCTCCCGTGTAACTCCCGTGTAACCCCGTTATAACCTTGTAATCTCAATGAATAAAATAAAAGTGCGGATTACAGCTGAGTTGCACGAAAGTTACAAAGAATTTATAACAGACTTGTAACTCCGATATAACGCTCGTGTACCCTATTATGTACACATCTTTGCGTACCATTTGACGTACGCAAATTTTTTTTCCTCAAAATGAGAATATATAGTCGTTGCTGGTGAACAAGTAGTTGTAGCATAACACCTTTAACAAAAAATCAAACAAAAAAATAAGACGATTTTTTGTAAAAATTACCTAGATTCAACCAACACCAGCGACCGGAACACTAATTGCATAACTTTTATGCATCTTTTCATGCATAAGTAAACAACTTATGATCGTTTCTGTAAATAAAGTATATCTTTTTCATGCATATCTCTCAGGTGTTTGATTGTAGACAGTTAAGAACGGAGTGGTAGGTATGTAAATATTTTCTTAAATGAGATTTCGTGTTACTCTTATAGTTAAATTTAAAAGCACATTCACACCCAATGCTTTAATGTTGATTGAATTGTTGTCTTCAATTGTATGCTCAGAAATGTCTGAAAAAAATTATTATAGAGTATTATTGGAACATTCAATTAATATTTTTACTTGATAGTTTAATATTTAGCCTTTTGTGCTAGCCTAGCGGTACGTTTTATTCTGAGGTGCAGGTCTGTATACACATAAATGAAACTGCATAACTCGTATGCACAAAAGTGTCTATACAAGCTTGATGAAGTTATGCATCTTCTTAATTTTTTTAAAATGAAAATAATGTAGCTAAGTGTTATTTTGATGCAAATCATATAATATTACATAGTAAACTAGATAAAATTTAGCTTCTACTGAATATTTGTGGTCTAAATAAAACTCTGCACATGCTTTGAGTCCTGAGACTTCACAAGCTATCCACATCAAATGTAACATTTCTACTAATGCTATTTTTCTTCTTTGTCTGATCATAAAGTTTAAACTCATTGAATCCATGCCTTAGGCCAATGAAGATTGTATTCTTTGCTTCTGATATTGGTTCATCATTCTACATGTTGTAGTAAACTAGACACCCAGACACTATCATATGTTGATAATCTCTAATAGGACGCCCCGACAATATCTCTTTTGGGTTCTTCTTTCTAGTTATTGTAGAAGGTAGACGGTTCACTAAGTGACAAGCATAGCTTATGGCTTCACCGCAATAAACTCTATTTAATTCTGAATTGGACAATATACATAAAACTTTCTCCACCAAAGTTCACTTTATTCTCTCTGCCACCTTGTTCCACTGTAATGTCTCTCATACAATGAAGTGGTGCTCTATCCCAACTCTCTGGTACATCTACAAGAAGACATTTGATTTTGATTTGCCCCCACTATTTTGATCTGATACAACAGATCTTTTTATCAATCTGAGTCTTAATCTACCTCTTTCAATTTATTAA
Organism: Phalaenopsis aphrodite; assembly: GCA_003013225.1. Lineage (NCBI taxonomy): Eukaryota > Viridiplantae > Streptophyta > Magnoliopsida > Asparagales > Orchidaceae > Phalaenopsis > Phalaenopsis aphrodite. The sequence goes on from NEWO01000271.1 coordinate 626,685, forward strand.
AATTTACATGAGCTCCTTATTCTATTTCATGGTGTACAATCAAGCAAATCTAGAGTAATCATCGATAAAAGAGATAAAGTAACTCAATCCATTGAATGATGTTGCACTTTTTGGGCCTCAAATTTCTGTATCAACATACTCTAAAATGTTTTAAATTATGGATGAAAGTACCAAAAGATATCCATGTCTTCTTGTTAAATAAATAATGTTCACAGAATTCAAACTTGCAAGTGCTCACTCTTTTGATTAATCATTGCTTTACCAAAACATAAAGTGAAGCCACTTTAACATGAGATAATTGTATTTCATAGCATTGTGGCGTAAAAAGAATCATAAGTTACAATAGCCATTCTAATCACTGTACTATTATGAAGATAGTAATGGTTTTGATGGTGAACTCCCTTCATAAAGATCAGTGTTTCATGACATTTTCTCAGAACTTCAGCCTCAAATATTTCCTAATGTCCAAAATGTGCATAAAATCAGTTAGCTCCCTCGTATACCATCATGCATTTAGATAAAAATATTGCCTACACCAATAGTATAACAAGCTCAATTATTGCCTACACTGATATCTATCTTTTTGTATGTACGGAATCATTCTCCATGGAGATAAATGTGATAGATAGCACATGTGTCTAGAATACAACACGAACCATCCGTATATAAACTATGAGAATATATATTTATAATTCATCTGAATCCACCTCATCACTCATCTCCATAATAGATTAGCTTTTTTTTCTTTAGAGGAAACTCTCTTTCCATCCTCCTCAACTTTGAATAATTTTTCTTACGATGATCAATCTTTAAACATAAAGCACACAATTTTTCCCAAGACTAAGCTCACGAGACATTTTCCTGCTTTTAAGAATTATCTCCTCTGTCAACCTTCTTTGCTTAATTATTTTCTTATAAGATCAATCACGTTGGAGTGTAAGTACCTCAACCAACTCCATGTTTGCAAACTCTGTCTACTTCATGGAACTATTGGTTCAACAGCATAGTAGTCAGCTTGTCATAATTCAAGATATCATTCTCATAAATGAGTGTCATCATGAAGTTTTGTAGTCATTCAAAACCAATTCAATTAAATAAGTGTTTGCCTTCATCTCTAATCTCTTCATCCAAATTTAATAAATTTGTCAAAAATTTTGTAAAATCATTTTAGTGTTCATCAATAGTAACCTCGCGTCTAATCTAAACCTTGTAAAGCCAACGCTTCATATAGAAACGATTCTCCACGCTCTCTCTAAGATAATTTTTCCCCAACATCCTCCATAATTTTCCTGTTGAAGTCTCCATTATCATCCTATATTTAATTTATTGAGATAAGCAATGTTGGATCAAGCCACACGTACTTTGGTTTATCTTCAACTGATCTTTTTCTGAAATCTCTTCGGGACATTCATCGCTATCGAGAAATTCCTCCATATTTAAAAAACACAATGAATCCACCACCTCACACCACTACGTGCCACAGTTTCATTTATCTTCAAATTTCATTGTTTTGATCTTGACGGGATGCATAGCCACCTGATGAATCAAAATCTTTCAACCATCACTGTTGTGAAAAATGATGACAATAGAGAGAAAATTTGAACGAGAAAAATTACACACAGAAAAACACCAAAGTTACATACAGATTTACGTGGTTCGACAAATTTTCTTACATCCACGGAGTTACGGAGGATTTTTTTTCTTCGAGGAATTACACCATCGAGTGTCTTGATGTTTACTAGAAAATCTCTATTTTCTTCTCTCCCTTCCTCTCTCTCTCTCTCTTTTCCTCTCTTTCTCTCTTATAGGACTTGGCTTGGCTTTTGGCTTGTGGCTTAGCTTTGCTCATGAAAAACCATAAGAGGCTATTTATGGAAACCAAGAGAGAGGTAGGTGGGATGTAGGTGAGCGGAAAGTGGAATTCCTAATTAGAAAGCTAATTAAATTTTGGTGGACCGGGTCTCCATATTATCCAACAATTCTCCCACTTAGAGATTAGGGCACTGACTGCATCACCTACTAGTCTCATCATCTATTAGTTGTACCGACTTTCTCCTCAAACATGATATCCTCCACCTCTACAACTCAAAGCTTCTATCTTCATGACAGAAGATGAGCTGAAGTTGAGCACAACTTCAACTTCTCATGAGTAACACCCTCAGTTGACATATCACCGTCAACCTAGCCTTATACCACCAAACTCATTCCTGAGTTACTCCAGTATCTGCTTACAACTCCCACTGCATGAGCAATATCCTGCCACTATTGAAAGCCCTTTTCAACAAGTATAGTCTTGTACTTTTTACTGTCACATAGTGCAGTCTTCACCTGGTACACTCACTTATTGTGCAATGTCTTCTTCTTTAGTGGAAGTTCTGCCAGGTCCCAAGTTTGATTCCCTGGAAGGGAATTCATCTCCTCCTTCTTGGTCAGCTCCCACTTGCTCGAATTCTCATTTTATAAGATTTCTTCATAGCTCTGTAGTTCTCCACTATTTGTCTATACAAGGCTCGGCTTTACTGCCTTTGAAGCTCTACAACTTTTCAAGAAACTGACCTTCTTCTGATTCCCCATAATGCACCTCTGACTCATCTGTCCACGCCTGAGTAAATTTATAGTCATATATAGTGTGTCAATTTTCTTACCTCGAGCCAGTACTAATGCTCATTTGGTAACCTTCCAGATGCTATCTGAGAACACTATCGAATGAGTACCCTCATTGAGCTGCCCAACAAAGATGAGGTTTTTCTTCAACTCAGGAATGTTTCTGAACTTTTGGAAAGTTCATTTGCTCTTGTTAGGTCAACGTCTCCCATTCCCACCACATCCCGAGTTTTTCCATCAGCCAGATATACCTTCCCAAAGTTACATGTAATATGATTTCACATTAACTCCCGACAGAGAGATGTATGAAATGAAGCTCCTGAATCTAGTATCCAATTATCAACATAACTGTGAACTATCAATAATAGTGCATCTTGTATTTTTTAAGTTACAACATTAACGTCATCATTATCCTTCTTCTTAGGATTCCTGCAGTTCCTTTTTATGTGATCACCCTTGCCCCAATTCCAGCATGTTGTCTATTGACCAGACTTTGATTTTGATCTTCCTCTGTTTGAGTTCATGTCATGTGATCGTCCTCTGGAATCAACATTCAGCGTCCAATTTGAACACGAGGTCTCACCAGAATCATTCATGTGCACCTCCTCAGCTAAAATCAAATCACGAATATCATCATATTTCAACTTAGATTTACCTGCAGAAGTGTTAGTTGTCATCCTCATGGCTTCCCAATTATTTGGCAATGAAACCAACAATATCAGCGCATGTATCTCATCATCAAAATGAATTTCAACAGACGACAATTGATGTGTAATAGTATTGAAATCATTCAGATATAGAGCAACAGACACATCTTTTCATCATCTTCAAGTTGAATAACTTTTTCATTACGTGCATCTTGTTATCCGTCGATTGCTTTTTCTACGTATCTAATAAAGCCATCATAAGATCTATAATAGTCTTCTCCTTGATGACGTTGTGGGCAACCGATCTCGACAGAGTTAATGGAATAACCCCCAGAACATTTCGATCCAACAGATTCTATCCCGCCTCATCCATCTTTTCTGATCGCTTTCCCAGTAACGGAAGATGAAGTTTCTTCCCATAGAGGTAGTCCTCTATCTGCATCCAGTAAGAAAAATCTGTGTCATTGAACTTCTCTATCCCTGATACCATCACTTCTTCTTCGCTCATCATTCTTCTTTAGATCTGAACCCAAGGCTCTGATACTAGTTATTGTGAAAAATGATGACAATAGAGCGAAAAATGGAACGAGAAAAATAACACACATAAAAACACCAGAGCGACACACAGATTTACGTGATTCAGCAAATTTGCCTACGTCCATGGAGCTGCAGA
>NEWO01000271.1:638658-650652 GCA_003013225.1 Phalaenopsis aphrodite
CATCGATGATTGACTTAAGAGATCCTACTAACCCATTATAAAAAGTTTGAATTATTAACCAAACAGATAGTTTATGGTGGGGACACTTCCTAAAATGTTCCATGAATCTTTCTCAAGCTTCATAAAGAGACTCACCTTCATGCTTGCAAAATGAAGTGATATAATTCCTAAGTTTAGCCATTTTTTAAGGTTGAAAGCATTTTGCTAAGAATTTCTGGGTCAAGTTACTCCACGTTCTAATTGATCACGGTACTAATGGGTTTAACCACATTTTGGCTTTGTACCTTAAGGAGAAAGAAAAACTTATTAACCTAACAGCGTCTTTGGAAATGTCATCATAATGAAATGTGGTGCAAAGTTCTAAGAAACTTGTCATATGAAGGTTAATATCTTCAAACGTGGTTCCCCAAACTGATTAATCTATAATATTTGGATAATAGTAGGCTTTAGTTCAAATGTGTTAGCTTCTACAACATGGGTTTAGATCTAATATGGATTTCATCTGTCGTAGGGTTAGCTTAATCTCTTAAGGATCTATGTGTATTTTGATGTTCATGAGTTTCTTGGTTGTTTTTGGGATTGTTCGACATCTTTCCTAAGAGTTGTTCAATTTTTTTTTATTTTCTAATTTCCTAACTGTTCTCTCTAGCTAGGAATCATAGGTTTCAATTCTAGTAGGTTCTGAACTATGCATATACAAACTAGAGACCCCAAATACTAATTAAAATAACTAAAAGTTCAAGTCAAAAAACTTAAACAAAATACTAGATATAAACAACGACACAATCAAACAAATTTAAAACAATTTTTTTTTGTTTTTACAGGTGAAAAGTTAAAAATAATTAAATAGGGACAATGAACACTACAAGTTTTTAAGTCTAAGCCCTAGAAGTTCAAATAAAATTTTTCTAATTAAAATTCACTGTTAATTCCTGACAATAGTGCAAAAAACTTAACACACTCTAGGTGTTGCATAACACAGACAATCATGCAAGTGTACGTAGCGTTTCAGTTGTACTGGTAGTCTTTTCCAGAATGTCAATCTCACAAAGCACGAGATGAATCCTAATATGAAAAGTTCTAACCTACAGATTTTGGTCCTCGCTTGTAATTTTGATTTGGTTTAAATCCTACAAAATCAATCTTAACTTTACACAAATAAATTGATAGTGCCAAATATTATATGGTTCTTCCTTGAAATGGTTTAAGTAGATCTCTTAAAATTAAGAATAGCAAGTAGAAAAGCTTAGTGACAAATAGGAACAACTCTCTTATGTACCCCATCCGGGTGGTATAAAGAAGTTTGGTTAGAAACATATTTATTTCAATAAATCTCATTTCTAACCCAATCATAGCATATTTTCCTAACATTTGCATCTCTCTATAGGATATATTCATATTCTTATAGGTAATGTGATTAACCTAGTTGATTCCATTATAGTCTTTCCTAAGACTTATAATTCACAACAAATTTTAACACATCACTTGGCCAAAATAAAATGTTAATGAAGATCAAAAGGTTAATCATCACCATAAAATAATTTAAATTAAACAACACTCGTAATTCAAGCCATATAACTTAGCTGTCTCAAGCAAGTGTAAGAAGTTTACTCACTATGCATGCTTATAACATCAACACAATACATTGATTCAAATAAAATTCAACAACAATTATTTCACAAATAAAGATTATAGAAACTAAAAAAAAATTACTTACCTTGTTTTTCTTTACAATATAAAGCTAATGACATGCAAGCAATCTCTCCTACTCCATATCTTCTGCTGTTGTCATACTGCTTCTATTCACTGTGGAGAGAAGAAAAGTGGAACTCAAGCAAGACAGAAAGAACCAAGCATCAACAACAAAAACAATGACCACAACTCAGCAACAACCTTCTCCTCTGCCGCCTCCTTGCATTTTATAATCTTCTCTCAAGTATCATTCACGATCACCACATCTTTCATCACGATCCCTCTTGATCTGGAGGTCAGAACTTCCCCAACTGTAACTTCAGTTTCAAGCGCCTATGTGCCCAGGCACCTAAACGCCAAAGTTTGTGACACCTAGGAGCCATTATCGCAATGCCTAAGCGCCCACTGGCTGGTGCCTAAGTGTTAAGCTCTCGGGTTCTGCCACCTAAGTGCAATGTCTAGGTGCATAGGCCCAGTGGCAATACTGTGCAACTTGAATCCATGTCCTTTCCTGGCATCAACACTTCAATTCTCTGCTGCTACCTACAAAATAAAAACAAAATATTTTTCTCAACAATGCAATTTCATCAATACAGTATATAAATATAAATCATATTAGTAGCCAACTTATCAACACATCATTGATCATCGTTGACAACCCTTGTTCACTGCTATTTGTGCTTTTCTTATTAATGACGTCTCTTGAGCATGATGCAACGATATATGTATCCTAAATATGGTGTAAGAAATAATGTTGCATTAAAATTACGGTGATAACTTCAAGCCTTTGCAGCCTCCGACCATCGTCGCCTACCCCTTCTCCTCATTGTCGGTGAACTCTGATAGCTTACAAGATATGATGAATACAATGAAATTACGTATCCCAACTACGATGCAATGATGAATCTCGAATATGGTGTAACAACATATCTCAAATACAATGTAAATGAATAATATCATATTGAAGATCCGACAAAAACTCTCAGAGATAATTACTTTCGACTGGCATATTCAAAATACGATAACTTCTTCCAAACTCCTAAAATTTTCTATACATCATATACCAATAAGTGATGTCTCTGGTGCAAGATAATAAACCCGAGATTTTTTACCTCATTTTTGGTCATTCATTTCACTTGACTCATATGCAATTCCATCTAGACATTGGGCTCCTCAGTGTCACTAAGTGGTTGGATTGAGCTCAAATAATCTAGGACTTAGGTTTCACTTGAGTTAAGAATTAAAATTAACTTTAATTTAAATACAACTCTAGTTAAACAAAAGTTAAAATAAACATAATTAAATTATAAATCTAATTTAATCAACTTAAATTAAGACCTAAAATTGAACCAAAATTCAACATAATATAATTGGATCCCAAATATATCATAGTGTCCATAGCTCTTCTTAGAGTTCAAAGTTTTCTGTAAGCTCGTTTTGTTTGTTGTCACGGTTGGAGATAAATGCGGCGAGTAAGCTCATTGTGTTTGTCGTCATGGTTGGAGATAAATGCGACGAGTTCAATAGTGATTTGACACCATTTTTAACATTCATCTGTGCAATTCAAGTTTTAATCTATGAAATCTTCTTCCACATAAAAATTTTCCAATGGAGCGTGGTTTCAAGAAATGGATTACATTAGTACGTGTGGATCCTCGAAGCCACTCAAATGATCATGTTTATGTTCAGATCAAACTCCATTTGAGAGTGCACCGGGACTACAATAATTTGGATAATAATAACAATACTAATATTAATACAATAACAACAACAACAACAACAACAAAGCCTTAATCCTACTACGTGGGGTCGGCTACATGAATCCTTTTTCTCCATTGCGTCCTATTTAGTGTCATATTTTCATTTATTTCTAGTAAATTAGATCATTTTTTATACAATAAGCCCAAGTTTTCCTAAGTCTACCTCTGCCTTTCTTAACACAAGTCGAATCTAAAACATCTACTCTCTCAATCGGATCATCAGATGGTCGACGTTTAGTGTGACCAAACCATCTAAGACAACTTTCTCTAATTTTGTCCGTCACAAGAGCTACACCAACCCTATCACGGATATATTCATTTTGCATTTTGTCTCTAAGTGTAAAGCCACTCATCCACCTAATCATTCTCATCTCGGCAACACTTAACTTATTATTATGCTTCTCTTTTAAAGGCCAACGTTCAGCGCCATAGAGCATTGCAGGTCTCACCACCGTCTTATAAAATTTTTCTTTCAGTTTAAGTGGTATTTTTCTATCACACAAAAGGCTCGAAGCATTCCTTCGCTTCAATCAGCCAACGAATTCTACTATTAACATCCCCATCTATATCACCATCGTTTTGAACAATAGATCTAAGAGATCTAAAACTTTAACACCTTTTAATAATTTGATCACCCAAAGTCACACTTCAGTCACTAGAGCTACTAATACTAAAATTACATTCTATGTATTCAGTTTTAGTTCAACTTAAATTAAGGCCTTTAGACTCCAATGTAGACCTCCATAATTCAAGTTTTTCCTGGGCTTTTTCTCTCGTTTTATCCACGAGAAGGATATCATCAGAAAAAAGCATACGCCAATGTACATCCTTCTGTAGATGTCCAGTAAGACCATCCATAACTAAAGAAAATAGATTTGGGCTTAAAGCCGATCCCTTATGTAATCCAACAGAAATAGAAATCAATCCTCGTTTAGTTTGAACACAAGTAACAACTTTAGTATACATATCTTTAATGACTTGAATATAAGTTATATCAACACCTTTCTTCTCAAGAACCCTCCAAATGATATCTCTTGGAACCTTATCGTAAGCTTTTTCTAAATCAATAAAAATCAAATGTAGATTCTTCTTATTATCTCTTAACTTCTCCATCAAATCTCTCAATAAATGTATAACTTCCATGGTAGACCTGCCCGACATAAATCCAAATTGATTATGAGAAATCTTTGTAATGCGTCTTAACCTATGTTCAATTACCCTCTCCCACAATTTTAAAGTATGACACATCAACTTAATTCTGCTATAATTTGCATACTCTTGTGCATCCCTTTATTCTTAAAAATGGGGACCAAAATACTCTTTCTCCACTCCTCAGGCATCTTTTTAGTTTTTAAAATAATATTAAAGAGTTTAGTAAGCCAAGAAACACCAAAATCTTCTAAATATTTCCACACTTCAATTGGGATATCATCAGGTCCTACAGACTTTCCACCATTGGTTTTCTTTAAAGCCTGCACAACTTCTTTATTACTAATGCGAAAGTAAAAATGAAACGTTTTATTATTACTTACAATATTAAAATCACTAAGGTCGATCGTATTTTCAAAAACTTCATTAAAAATTTTATCAAAATAATTCACGCACCTATGTTGAATATCTTTTTCTAAGAAAAATACTTTTTTATTTTCATCTTTAATACACTTTATTTGAGTTAAATCTTTATTTTTCTTCTCTCTTTGTTCGGCTAATTTATACATATATATTTTCACCCTCCTTACTATCTAATTTATTATAAAGATCATTAAAAGCAAAAATTTTAGCGTCACAGATTGTTCTTTTAAACTCATTGCGGACCGTTTGATACTTTTCCCAGTTCTTTAAGCTTTTACATTTAAACCAATTTTTATAACATAACTTCTTATATTTTATCTTTTCTTACATATTATTATTCCACCACCAACTATTTTTATTTATAAAAACTTTTTCTTTTGATTCTCCAAGCACATAGTGTTTGTTATTTTATCCCACATAGCATTTGCTTCTTCATAAACATCCCAAATTTTGATATCTTGAATTTTACTAATAAAAATAATTTTATTTGTGTCTTTTAGGCTCCCCCATCTAATTCTACGATGATGAGTCATAATATTCTTTATTTTATAACTCTTCATCTTAAAATCGAGAACTAATAAACGATGTTGGGTACTTAAATTCTCACTTTGGAATAACCTTACAATCTTTACTATCTAGACGATCTCTTCTTCTCACAAGAAAATAATCAATTTGTATTTTATTAGATTTACTCTTATTAGAAATAAGATGCTCATCTATTTTCTTGAATAAAGTATTTGTAATAATAAAATTGTACGCTAAAATAAAATCTAAAATAACTCTACCTTCTTCATTAGTTACTAAAAAACCGTAGCCACAATGAATATATTTAAAGTCTTCTACCGCTCTACCGACATGTCCATTTAAATCTCCTTCAATAAAAATTCTTTCTTCTAGAGGTATCATTTGTATTAAGTCTTCTAAGTCATTCCACAATTTATCTTTAGACCCTGCATCTAAACCTACTTGAGGAGCTTAAGCACTTATAATATTAAAAATCTTAGTATCAATGATAATCTTAAAGGCTACAATTCTATCACCAACTCTATTAATATTTACAACATTATCTTTCAAACTCTTATCAATAATTACACCTACACTATTTCTAGTGCGGCTCTTATCAGAATACCAAAGTTTAAAACCTAAACTATCAATCTCCTTAGTCTTTTCTCCAACCCATTTCGTTTCTTGAATACAAAAGATATTAATTTTCCTATGAATCATGCTATCAACTAATTCAATTAATTTACCATTGAGAGTACTAATATTCCAAGATCCTATATTAATATTAGTTTCATTAGTTTCATAGACTTACTTCTTTACCCACATTCATCCGTAATGTGAGAACTATTGTTTATTTGATGTTATACCACGGGCGCCGGTATAGCAGCCCTTGCACACTTTTCACTGTATTCAAGTTATACAGCGCGTCGCTTCCAGGGGATGTCCTAACACTTACACAATGATAAAAAAGATTCATGTCATGATTTTTTTCGACAAATTTTACGCTGGCTGTCGACTACCCAACACAACCTTCCACTTTTCACATTTGGGTTTGGGACCGACAATGACAGTGTTAACAATACTAATACTAATATTAAAACAAAATGGAATTTAATTCACATAACTTAAATAAAAATTCACATTAAAATTAAAAATATATATATATATATATATATATATATATATATATATATATATATATATATATATATATATATATATATATATATATATATATATAATTGACACTTAATTGGAATTAAATTAAATCCTACTTTAATTAAAAATAATTTGAGTCTAATTAAATCAAAAATCAAATTTTAATTAAATTTAAATATAAAAAATATATACTTAAAATTTAAAACAAAATTTTTGATTAAAAATAAATTAAACATAATTATAAAATGAACGATTGACATACATACCATTTATTCCTTTTGTATTTAGATTTTTAACACCTAAACTTCAATTTTCAACATATATATCACTTTTCCTGTGAACTAAATATATATATATATATCTCCATGTTTTAATTAATCAAGTGGTAGACATGTAGATGCACATGAATTAGGTGGTATACATGTAAATCTCCTTAAAAATTCCTAAATCCCTACCCGACCTCTTCCCCCTCCCTTCACATCTCACGCCAAGCACCTGAGCCGAAGCCCTCTCCCTCCCCTTCCCGCTCCAGTTCGAAGCTCCAACAACTCTCGCTCCTGAATGGTTCAGCGACTCCTCAATTCTTTTGCCACCAAAATGGAAATCTTCCTATTCGAAAACCATTCGTGTCTCCTCTTAGCAAACCCTAGCCGTTTTCCATCTTTCTTTGACCTCTTCCCTCTCCCTGCCCTTCTCTCGCCAAGCACAAGAGACGAAGCCTTCTCCTTCCTCCTGCATGGTTTGTGAATCTTGGACATCGAAGGACCCACGACCACTCCATTCGCTTCACAAGTTGCTGCAAGATAACGAGGTAGGCCACTCCAGCGTCTTCTTTGATTTGTAAAGCAAATTAGAAAACCCATCTTCATTCCGCATGTAGTTGAGACTCCTCACTAATCTCCTCTAATTCAAAGCGCCCAGCGTCCCTCCAAACTCCCATCATCCAAAACAAAGGAGAAAGGGGATTATCATATATTGAAATGTTTAAACTGTTTGATTTTTGGTTTTTAAATACACTCTACTATTTGAATTTCCAAGTCAAATGCCTCATTTGCCTTGACATTCTACATTCACTTATACTTGCCTTGAAGATATTTAATCTTTATGAACTCTATATTTCATGTCTTCAAAGTGAGGTTCAACTAATGATATATAAATCAATTTTTTTTAATCATCTCAAGAAAAAAAACTTATCTTATGCATGAAAAGGATATAATATAAAATAAAAGAGGTTTGAAGATGCTTGCACATTCTTCAGCTCTTGAAAGCTCTGCAAATATGTGATTCATTAATTTCTTGAGAATATGAATCTTCAAAAGGTCTACCAAAAATCAATATGTATTACTCCCATCGATCCTCTTACTTTGACGTTAAGTAGATATTTCATCTTCCTGTAATGGTTGCTTATGGGGTACTTTTGGCACTTGCACAGATCTCTCTTTAGTATTCGCTGACTCCTTCAATGTCATAGAATTGGGTTCTTATATATGAATGGAGAGCTAATCTTGAATAAGGATTCTTATGTCACCTATTTACTTAATTAATATACCTCACATTGAAAGCTCATAAACACTCAATTAATTGAGATTCCCTAAACGGGACGAACGTGAACAAATTTTTTTCGTTCGGTTAGTTAAACGAACCAAACATGGACAGTGATGCATTTGTTCGTGTTCGAATCATTATTGTTCGAAATATAAAATAATTTAAAATAATTATATTTAAAAATTTATGATATTTTAAAAAAATTAAATTTTATAAATTATAATATATAATAAATTAATAATAATAATATATTAATATAATATATTAGTAATATACTAATATATATATTATATATTTATATAAAAAAGTTATATAATTAATATAATATATTATTTATATATATTAATATTAGGGATGTCAAATTGGCTCGTCGTTCGCTAACAGTTCGTGTTCGGCTCGTTCGTTAAGAAACGAACACGAACAGGGACTTCACGAACAATTTCGAACACGAGCTTATTTCAAACAAACTAAATTTCAAACGAACCGAACACGAACACAAGCTCTGTTCGTTCGTGTTCGGTTCGTTTACACCCCTAACTTGTCATTTAATTTTTTTTATAAAATTCAAGTTCTTAACAATTTAATAATTGAAATTTTACATTTTACACATTTTAATCATTCAAATTGAAAATCCAATTGAATTATGCTATTCAAAATGTGCTATGAATCATTTCTTTAAGATTTGAAACTTTGATTCACTGTTTTAATCCATAATTTGAAAAAAAAAGGTTAGAAATGCAAATTGGCAATTTACAAATATACCCTTCCTCTACCAAGTGGCTTTAATGATATCTAACCATATGAGACCACCATTGTAATGTTTGGATATTATGTTTCATTGATTTTATAAATTTCCAAGAAGGATTTATGATTTTCTGACTTTTCTTTTATTTGTTTTATTTCATCTATAAATTAATTACAAACTACAAAAGAAACTTATATTATCTTATTAAATGTCCTTTTCTGTCCATGCAAAAATCAGGGACGCAAACCAAGGTAGAGAACCCTTAGTAGCCCAAATTTCTTGAATTTTGATTTATTTTAATTTTTAATGATTTATTATTGATCAAGTATTTTAAATAATGTCAAAAGAAATTGGGGGTTATTATGTTTTGATTTTATTTTATTTTTTTCTTCGTGTTTTACTGAATCTATAGGATTTTATTTTGTATTTTGGTGAATTTTATTGAATTAGTTATGAGTTTTCTAAGATATATTTCATTTTCTAAATTATTTAAAACATTTAAATCTTAATTTCTTACTTAAAACATGTGTCATATGTGGTTAGCCAGCTCAGTACCGTGTCAAAGCTTTTTCCACGCATTGCCAAGACTCTGGGTTGCTAATGAGAGCTCCTACTGTGTCATACTGATCTGGTGTGTGGCTTCAACAACATGTGCTCGCCGCACTCAATCTAAGCCGCCCATTTCTAATAAAAGAAAGTAAATGACATCGATTCATCATCCCTACAGGGATGAATAACCGAGGCCGTCTAAAAAAAATCATGTGATTCGTGCGTTTCTATGGTTGATCATTTGATCCTTCTTACTCAGAGGGATATCTATGTCCTTATGGTCATATCCAATGGCTAAGATCTAACTGCATGCAAGTTCACTTCACAAAGATCCCCAAACTGAGCCTTGAATCTATGTTTTGATCCATACCACAATCTGGTCTTCTTGATCCAATGTGTGTATTACCTTCAGTTTGATCCTACAAACAAGTTCCAAGCTCTAATTGAAATGCACAAATTTGATTACACCCATCCACTTGTTGGTGCAACAATGGGACAGAGGGTTTAAGACTGAGGGGATTTGATGAGGAATCGGATTTGAAGGTTCAAGAATGGTGATAGGATGATTTAATTGAGAATTTAGTGTGTGGATGATAAGTTTAAGATATGTCGTGGTTTGAGTAAGCTTGGACAGTGGTGATATGGTGGTTTTAAGCAGTAGAAATAATGGAGAAATAGAGGTTGTGGTGTTAGCTTAGGTTTATAGTTCAATTTGGTAGAGCTTTGCTAGAAATTCAATTACATAGAGTCTAAACTTGAGAAGGAGTATTTATAGGCCCAAGGGCTCAAGTTGGGCTCCAAATGGGTCAAGTGCACCAATAATTGGTGGGATGATGAGTTCGAATGGTCAAATAGGCTTGACCAATGGGGATTGGCCACTTGGATGGTCAAATTTAGTGTGCTAGCAATGAAAGCATGCCACTTGATCTTTTGAAGTTGTGTATCTTGAAAGGGAAGCTTCAACTTAATTTGGGCTAGCTCAGTTTAGTTCCCTGAGATGGTTAGATTAGTTATGGAGGTTGAAGAGGTAGCCAATAGGATTAAGCCAAGTTGGAATTAGTTGGTTAATAATTGAAGTTCTTGTAAAGTTTCTTGAAGTGATTCTTGAGTGGATTGGGGAAGGATTGCCAAGGCTTGGAATTTAGCTTGGAATTTGCTCTTGATTAGCTTGATTAGGCTCAAGAATATTCATAAGAAATATGGGCTTTGAAATGTGCCAAAAAAAGTTGAAAATGGTGCCTTGAAATAGGCTTGATTGGGTTGGCTTGAGTTGAATGGATTTGCCTTGGATTTTAGCTTGATTTGGATAGGATTGGCAAATGGTGGCTAAGTGGTCTGAAAGCAAAATTTCAAACTACATCCTTCAAGTCTCTTCCAATCCTTAATTGGACAGCTTTTACATGCTCGCTATTCCTCTCCTTAGGGTTAATCTTAGTGTCTTTATGAGGAGTTCCTTAGAGTCGATTATTAAGAGAGTTAGCAATCTATCCCAATTGGTTTTCTATGTTTCCTTTTGTTGCACCTTGACTTTGCAATTGATTCCCCATCTGCAATACAATCTCCTCCCAAGACAACATCTTCTCTCTAATCTGTGGATTAGAGTTAAATTCTGGAGGAGAAGAATGTCTATATTTAGTACTACCCTGGTTATTCCAATTTCCTAAAGGATTTTCCTGATTATTTCTCCATTATTTATTCCTCCACCAGAATTATTATTCTAGTTAAAGTTAGGATGATTCCTCCAAGCTTGGTTATATAAATTGGAATAAGGGTTATTAAGTTTGTTGTTAATTGCATTTAAGGCTTCAAATGGTGAAGTACTAAAATTAACCATTTGTCCAAATGAATTTTCCTCAATTACTAGAGGTATATGAGGTTGTTTCATTCTAAATTAATCTAGTTTCCATGATATTGTTGCTACTTGAGAAGTTATAATTGATAACACATTTGTATCATGCACACTAGCTACCATCTTATTATTTACTCTTTCAGAAGGCCATTGGAAATTGTTCGTGGCCATCTCCTAAATTAGAGAATAAACCTCTTCAAATGGCTTGGACATGAGTGAACCACCAACCAAAACATCAATAATAGATCTAAGGGATCCTACTAAATCATTGTAAAAAGTCTGAAGAAGTAACCAGTCGGGCAGAGCATGATGTGGGCACTTTTGAAGAAGTTCCTTAAATCTCTCTCATGCCTCATAAGTTGACTCACCTTCTAATTGACAAAATGATGTAATATCATTCCTAAGTTTATCAGTTTTTAAAGGTAGAAAATACTTAGCTAGAAATTTTTGGGCTAAGTCACCCCAAGTTCTAATTGATCTAAGTGCTAATGAGTTCAACCACATTTTAGCCTTATTCCCCAAGAAAAGGGGAAAAATCCTAAGTCTAACAATGTCGTTTGACATATCATGATAACGAAATGCAGTGCAAAGTTCTAGAAAACTTACTACGTGTAAATATG
>NEWO01000271.1:693938-706892 GCA_003013225.1 Phalaenopsis aphrodite
CGTACTATATAGATAGTGTCACATATCAAAAGTCTAAACTTACGGGTTATGTTTCTGCCTAATCGGCGTACCTTTAAAATTAAAGATGTCTTAAGGAAACCGTGCATTAATTTTTCTTAAGAAAATGTTGGTAATCTGTTCCCTTCTCTTTTAATTTACATGGCAAAATTAAGAAAATTGAATAACATATCTTTCCTTAAACGCAACTAAGAAAAAATATGTAAAAAAGAAAAAATAATGATAATTTTGTGATATGAAGGATTTGGATGGTATAAATGTAAAGTTAAAATTTAGGCATTACATATGTAAATACATAAGAATTGGGGGGCTTGTTTGTAAATGACCAAAAAAAAATAAAATTAAGTAAAATTTTTGAAAGACTTTGCATGTATGAAAATTACATTTGAAAAAAACTCAATTTTGTTACATTTTTAAAAAAATATGAAATAAAGTATTAAAGAAAGGCTTTTATTACAATGAAAAAAATAGTAAGGATATTTAAGACTTTTTAAAAACAAAAGTTGAATTTCTTGTGTAGTTCAAATGTATTATTTAAAATTATAATTTCATTTTAACAATTGTATTTTTTTTTTATTTTTGAATTCATTTTCATTGAAAACTGTTTTAGGTGTAGAATCAATGCTATGTGAAAATTATAAATATAAACTTTTTGATACGCTCATCAGTTTTGAAAATTATATTATTAAACTTTAGGGTCCAAGGTGAGCAGGTTATGTTCATCAGCGAACTACCAAAAAATTTGTCTGACCAAGTGCAACCTCCTGGAGATGAAAGCCGATCGATTGAAAGATGACCGAGTGAGAGTGGTCAGAATCTAAGATCATTGAGCCAACTAGAAGCACCAATCTGCATCTCGACATGAATTTATGACAATATCACTTGCTATCTCAACAGACACCATTGAGATCTCTCATTAAGGGATAAGAGCTAACAATCTCATAATCACACAGAGAATCTGTGGGGAACTCCTTGTCAAAGAGTGAGCTACATGTCTGATTACGGTAATTCACCCTCTGTATTTAAAAAAATACTTAACACTCACTATTTACCTATATACTACTAAAACATTCTATACACTACTAAGTCTAGCTATTTATTACAGTTAATGATTTTGTCAAAATAGAGTGCATGTATTAGTTTCGTAAAATGCTCATGAAACTAGATTTTATGTCTTGGAAATCATTGTCATAATTCAAAAGGTAAGTTTCAATTATGAAAGGTTTAAGATATCATATATTTTTTCTTTCGCTTATAATAATAAAATAATTTAACTCGGGGAAACAAACATAAGAATTAAATTTACAATAAGTGAATTCTTTTAAAACAAATAGACAAGAAAAAATTTACTTTACAAAATTTTTCAAAAACCATTTCATATGCTTTCAAGCAATAGCTTTAATAATAAGGATCAAGAGCAAAGTAGACCAATTAACACTTTAGACAATGTTATCTTTGAAGCTTACTAAATATTGTATATATACTCTATGATATATTGAGTGTTTTTATGTCTATATGTTATATAATTAATTTTTTTTAATAATTGCTATTATTATCATTATTTTATTTTTATGATCATCATTATTTTTTTTTCCGTTTTTTTTTAGGTTCATTTAGTAGTCAAATTATTTACATTATTTGTTAACACTTCTTGAAGCATGAGTTAACAATACCTCCTACTTCACGGCCTTTTGTGATGAGAAAACAACATAAACTCTTGTGAATACCATTCTCTAAGAAATATTTAACAATTGGTGAATGCCGACAACTTTCAAGGAAAGCATTGTTCTACTGATTTGTAAAAATAGAGAGGAAGAAGATAAACAACAAAGAAAAAGGTTTATGGCAATTTTTCATTTCATAGATTTATCACAAAAACGATATAACTCTAAATGATAAAGGTTATAAAGTATAGTAACCATTATTAGTGCTATAATAATGGAACAAGCATTGTTAGCTATCATCATTATTGCATGGTCAACATTTTTTTTTTTTTTTTTTGTTTCAAGTTGGCTCGTCTCTCAGGCACCTTTTGGGAGCCTTCTTAGGATCTTTAGATCTTGGGACCCCTCAAGCTCCCTAGATCTTAAGTCCCAAACTTCTATTCATTCAACATATAAATCTCAAGAATGTACATGTGAATTCTCATGAGCTCCCTTTTTGCTTACCATTCTTTTAATAGCAATAATTTTGTCCCAAACTTCTCTCATATAACATCATAAACCCTCCTAGTTGTTCTCTTCTTAATTTCAATATCAATTATATTAATTATCATCTCATCAAGTTAACTAATTTATCAATCACATAACCAAGCTCTCATCTCTATACTCCCAGTCTCTCCATTCCTAATCATCTTTCACATACAGAAGAAATATCATATCTTGCCACTATCTATGCACACAACCTAACAAACCCTAAAGGGAATATTATTCCTAATTCTCACTTCCTTCACCCCAAGGTTCATTGGCATTTCATTTCCCTCTTTTCATTGATTAACTAGTGTGCTTCTCTCTCTCTTCTTGAATTCTCCTCAAGAGAAAAAATAAGCAGAGTTCTAGAGATGAAGGAAGAAGATCAAGAATAAATTCATCACAAGGTTTATCATCAAATTGGCATCAAAATCATTTTTTTTTTAAATTGTGCAAAAAGATATTGGGACTCGACATTAATTATATTCATTATAATCTTATTTTGATTTTGTAGGATCTTCTATGTTGTAGCATAAAATCAGCTAGCTTCTATGACATTTTAATCGAGAGGTTGGTTTTTCTTTTTTGGGAAATAGAAAATGGCCTTCTTCACCTCATTTTTTTTAATTACAGCCTTATGGCCGGCCCAAAAAAAGACTGGAACTAATGAAGGCCCTTCACTTTCTGCCCCCATCATAGGCCCAATTACTTTGCTTGTCCGTATAACGGTTTTGAAAAGTATTGAACAAGCATATGCAATGCTTTTCAATAATTTCAATACAATAAAGAGTTATTTGAGATCATTTGTATTTTCATTTGGTTAAAATATTCAATTAATTAAATTAAAATAATGTTACTTTTGAAAAATACTCAAAATATCTAAAATTTATTTTGAGTATTTTTAAAACATATTAACTAATTTTTAGCTATAAATAATACAAATACACAAAAAATATACTTAAACAATCATGTTCATAAAAATAAAATTAATAATAAAAACATAAAAATATAATAAAATTAACCACAAACAACCACTAAAATTTTCACATATATCAAAATTTGATAGTTATAAGTAGGGCTGTCAAAACAGCTCGTGTTCGGCTAATTAAGAAGCTCGTGTTCGACTAGTTAATTTATATATATATATATATATATATATATATATATATATATATATATATATTATGAGTAGTATTTCTAAAAAAATTAATTGACTACAAGGCTACAAAGATTTATAATCAATTAAAAGTATTAATGAAGAAAATAGAATAAAAATTATTAAATTTGATTCAAATGATGTTTTAAATCTTGCCCCAATCCTTAACATCTTATGACTATATGGTTAGAGTTGTTAAAATGACTCTTTGTTCATGAACAGCTCGTGAAGCAAACGAGTCAAAGACGAACACACTTTCTGAGCTCGAAATATAAACGAGTCGAACATGAGCTCAGCCTGGGCTCGCTCGTTTACACCCCTAGCTATAAGTTTTAACAAAGCTCTCGTCTAACTTTTTTTTTTAGAAAAATTAAACTAATATAAGTTTTAAAATATCTAATTTTCCATAATAATTTTGCAACTAGTTCTGAACCACTACTGAACTGAAATATCATTTCTCAACCTTTAAAGTCATATTCAAGCTACAGTATCTGCCAATATGATTCCAATTAAGATCAGCTATACATTTTCTGCTTATTTTTTTGTCTTCATTACCAACACTAAATGTTGTCAAGTGGCCAAAGGTTTTGTTTTGTGTTACTTTATTTATTTTTATTGACTGATTTTGATGTTTAGTAATTGACATTGACTTTGGGGTCTGTCTTGTAGGTTTCCTTTCCATCAAATTGAACCTTCCCTCTGTTTTCTTATAGTCAACAGACTAGGAGATGGGAAAATCATTTTTTTTCTAATGTGCTAGAAGAAAAATGTCTTTTCTATGATGTTTCCACTGATGCATTGAAATAAGGTCAGAATTTTCTGATTAATTAATGATAATAAATCCCAAAAGTGTTAAGCTAATCATGAGATGAGATAAGTAGGGATCTCAAAAATTGACCTGACGGCCTGACTTAAGCAAACCAATTTAGGTTTACTCGATTAATTTTTGAGTCAGCTTTATGCTAAGAATTATAGCAATTTTAAGTTTTTTTTCAGATTAGATTCGTGTTGATCCACAAACGCGAAATTGACATGATTTTGACTCGTCAATTCAAAATTAACCTGAATAATTGTTATACATTTGTTAAACGATATATATGAGCACACGAGTCAATTGTGATAAAAGCAGTCAGGTTTGGATTAGACTGACTTACTAACTCGTTTAATATTTGACACCCGAACCCGGGATGAATGGAAAATAATTTTTATTTAGTTTTTTATATTATATACTCATATCATACTAGTCCATAAAGTTTAAGTCAATTATAGTTAATTAATTTAGTTCTCGGATACCTTCTGGTCTCTGGTCAAGGATGACATTCAAGAGCACCTGGCTCGATCATAGAAATGAAGAAGAGAAGGAAACTGCTTGTGGCATGGAGAGTCAAAATAAGTTAAACATTAGAGAAGACTAGAGATTTTAAAATTTATAGAAAGTTGAGATCCTTAAAATGTTTCTTATCATTATATATAAGCTCAATTGAAAGCTAAGTCTTTATATTTTTGCTGTCATCCTTCCCATTTGAACTAATTACATGATGAAGTGAAGATCCAAAGAAGACGAAAAACGGAAATCAAGAACATAGGGAAATTTATGAGGTTCGGCAATTTGTACATACGTCCTCGAAAGTAAAGCGACGATTTCACTATTCCAAAAAATGGTACAGTTCCCATTGGGTTACAAAAATTATATATAAATACAACTCTTAAAGAAATTACAAAATACTTTGTACCGTACTGCGGGCGCATTGTCCTTGCACCCCCAACTAAGGCCGTCAAAATGGTTCGTTGTTCGTGAACAGCTTGTGTTCGGCTCGTTCGCTAAATTTAATAAGCCGAAAATGAACAAAGATTTTTTCGTTCGTGTTGGGTTCGTTTTTGGCTTGAAATATTACTCGTCAATTATATATATGTATTTATTTTTATATTTATTTATTTATTTATTTATTTATTTATATCTTAATGACTAGTATTTTTAAAAAAATTAATTGACTGTACGATTACAAAGATTTATAATCAATTAAAAGTATTAATTAAAAAAATAGACTAAAAATTATTAAATTAGAATCAAATAATATTTTAATATAAAAAATAATTTTTAAATCTTGCCCCAACTCTTAACATCTTATGGTCACATGATTAGAGTTGTCAAAACAACTCTTTGTTCGTGGACAGCTCGTGCTCAGCTCACTTAGCGAACAAGTCAAACACGAACACATTTTTTAATCTCTAAATATAAATGAGCCAAATACAAGCTGAGCTTGGGCTCGCTCGTGTTCAGCTCATTTACACCCCTACCCCCAACTCACTTAATGAAAATCCCCATATTGGATAGATGTTTCTGCTCTGCTGGCTCGCTTCGTTTCGTTCCAACACCTCTCCCTTATCTGATATATGAGTCATGTCTAACACACGAGATGCCATGAAGCTAAGAGATTAGTTTAATATTTCAGAATCACTACTATTCTGAATTAGTTATTAGTTTGCATGAGGCCAAACTGTTGTTAAGAGAGGGGGAGAAGGGAAGCGGGGAAGAGGGGGAGCATCAACTTTGATAACTAATATTAATATTTTATTTGTACTTGACACCACTGGGTTTTATTAAACTTGTAAGATCTTATAATACACTAAAACATTTGACTTTAAAATTAAATATTTAATGACGATTTAATACTAGTTGTATTTGTAAATTTATAATCTTGTTCATAATACTTTGAAAAGAAATTAAGAAGGTGAAAAATTAAAATTTAATTGTCCACCACCTCTTGATATTTTATTTTATCACATCTCACTTTAAATTTTGGCTTCATCGCTATCCAAACTTAATCCTTCTGTTTTGAATATGAAGGCAAAAAAAACCCTTCTGGTTGTCCATAACTTCAGGAGAATGTTATGGAGATTCAACACACCAATTTAAATCCATAATCTTTGCTTTGCATTTAGGGGACTACTTACTTTTTAAGGACAAACCTTATGAGTCTTCATATGTCAACAAAATCAGGCAAAAAATTTCGATGCAAATTGGATAAAACTTTTATATTGAATTTGAGATCATCTCGACATTGATTTTATAGTTTATAGTCAAATTGAAGATGTTGTCAATCAGAACTCAATGGCTTTAAAAGTGATTCAATTCAGGTCAAAATAAAATTTTATCAAGCATTTGAAACATAATTAAAAGCTTTAAAGCATTAATTAAAAGATCGAATAATATCAAATTATGACATGATTGTAGTTAAACCGAGCGTCTCGATAAGAGAAATCCAACGAGCTTTTATGATTACTCAGTTTAATGCCCACTAAGGCATTTAAATAAAAAAATATTATAAAAAAATTCAACACAATCTTTCAATGGAGTGCTATGAGATTTTAGTTAATTTTTTTTAGAATGTCATGCCCAATACTCTATAAAAAGACCTCATTTTCAACATGAGAGTGAGAGGAAGTTATAAGTTACGTTCATATTCTTGAAAAATATTTATAGTAGTGATCAACAATAATTATCACTGAAACCAATCAATTATCACCAACCAACATTGATTATCATTAACCATCACGTGTGGCTATTGTTGCCCAACTATTATTCTCTGTTTGTTGCAACTTAAGCTGTTATTGTTTAATTTTGCAGCTTAGTTAAAATTTTGTAACTCAATATTCTCAATGCATAGAGAAGAATAAAACTTTGTAACTAAAAATGTATAGTGAATTGTTTTGTTTGTGCCCCATAATGTTTTTTTCCCTTTCAAGTATTACCAATAAAAATTCTATGTATGTATGTGTATTGGATCTTTGTGCATAGTAAGAAAATATTCTATCGGTCTACTTCAATGAATTTTTCAGCACCTAACAAGACTCTTTTTTCAAAGCTAGAATAGTATCATCAATAATACAAAATCTTATTTGCAAAAGAAGTTAATTTTACTTTAGAAGAACTAGTTTTTATTGTGATTACTTTTTAGTAAATGAGATGTTAAGTTCAACCTAAAATTAATATATTTATATAAGAGGAATTTTATTAATTTAAAAACAATGATAACCTCTTATTTGAAAAAAAAAAAAAAAAAGATGTCACATATCTCTCAAAATTAATTATATGATTGTTAGATTATCCACTTATCATAAAAAAACCAACTCCATCCTCAATCTAATATTCATAATGATAAAGACATTGAATATCATATTAAAATTTTGGACTATGTCGCTTAACAATCTTTTTCTTCAACATCATTTTTTATGTACTTCTTAATGATAAAAAAAGACCACCTCTACATACATAAAACTTAAAATAAAAACTTTAACTCCTAAAATCTTTATAAAAGCATATTGTCTCTATCATGATTTATTAAAATACATGTGAGAGACCTTCTAAGCACATTAATTGCAAACTAAGATGAATTCATCAGTTTCAAAACTGCATTTATCATTGAAAATTTGAATTAGTAAAGTTATCTCTTACTCTAGGTTTTAATAGTGATGTGATATTGTGCCAGGTTAGATCATGCAAAAAAAAATATAATTTAATTACCTTCATAATAAGTTTCCCTCCTACCTAGCCTCTTTTTTATTTAGATTATTCTTACAATCTCAAAGATAATTTTCCTTTACATACCTGAATTGTAATGCTTCAGTACCACTCATGTTGTACTATACAACCACAAGAATCTAGTAATTCTATTTACCTTCAAGATAATTAAAGCATCTTTACAGACCATAAGAGCATTAACATCGCTAAATAACCTATATATTACAACTCCTTTGAAGATATTAGTTTTTTTTTTCATCAAATTTTAGTTTTATGTCACTCCACATGATAAAATAGTCACGTTATCAAATGACTCCAATTTCACAGTGATATAACTTCCAATCTAACACACACTTCAATTTCTGTTTAATGAAAGCTACCAAAATACAGCCCACACATGAAAAACAATAAAATAAATATGACTTAAACAAGTTAACTTCAAAATCTACACCTTTTTGTATCCGTCTTATTAAATACTAAAATTATATCATTAAATGCTAAATTAAACCATTATTCAGATGTTCTTAAACCTATTAATCTTCACTCCTTATAGGAACCATTTATTTCATTATCTTACTTTAAGATGAAGAAATTTCTTTCCTACATGTCATTTCTCCTTATAGTGGAAACAAGTGATCTTATAAAATGCCATAAAACTTATTATATCCATGATTAGAAGAGGATCATTAGTCAAAGTGTCGCCCCTTGATCTATAATAAGCATTTAGATGTTGCATTATCTCTTCAGGTGTAACAAACATCTCTTTTGAAAGAAGTTAATTGTTTATATTCATCAAGCCTACTGTATCACATTTAGAAAAAATGGTATATTCACAATTCTTATAGGGAGGTGAAAAAATATAATAATAATAATAATAATAATAATAATAATAATAATAATAATAATAATAATAATAATAATAATTCTTTATTCTTATCATCAACAATCACATTATCACTTCTCAAATGTTGAATGATAGAACTGAATTTGCTGAAATGTAATTTGATCAACTTACCTTCATACATGTGAAGAAAACTCAATCTTTTCTTATGATATTACTTGAGGGAATTTTTGTTATATACAAAAAACTAAAAGCTCTAATTTAAGCTAAAATTATTTAATTCATATTTATTCCTTGATCACTATTTTTTAATCCTTTTAGGAGATTGAACTCTATATTGTTCGTGAGTTCATACGACCAGAGACCCATGTATAGAATATGGTAGAAGAAGACAGATGTGTGCTACGGAAGTCCCCCTTTATGATCTCAAGGAAAAATGAGGAAATATGGAGCTAAGGAATCAGGGGATTGTCTCTTAGAAGGCGGGACAAACAATATTTATAAAACTCACCTTTAAAGTTACAAATTGATAATATTAAATATTTTTTTTGTTTTGTACAAGGTATGTTTATGAAGTAACGATAAAAAATGGCATTGTCACGGATGTCAGGCATTCTATAAATGGATGTTATTATTTTTCCTTTCCTTAATGATGACCAACACTTCGTTAATTGGTCGACATCACAAAATGTTGGTTGAATGAAGCCGATGAATGAACTTAGTGGATCAACCCAACAACTGTGATTTAGCATATGATGTCATCAACCAAAGCTAAGCATCTGTATTCTTGAGAACAACATAGGCATGTTGGGATCAATATAAGGTTGACAATATTAAAACCAACCCATAAAGGTTTTTTATTGATGTATGCATAATTAGTAATTTTCTTCTCTTTTTGGTAGATGACTACAAAAATAATAAGAGAATGAGAACACTAGTTTTGATGATATTTTGTATCTGTAAGATATGCATATGTGAGATATAACACATTAGACATACTACATTTCAAAGACAAATTCAAAACTTCCTTATGGTAGTAGCGTGACTGTTGTATGTTTATTACAACTTTTCTCTTTCAGATTAATCAGGTCTAATAGACGGTCATGCATAATATGAACCAGATTTGCTTAAATGTAAGGATGTAACTTTTAAATAGAGATGAATAATGCTAGTGTAAGCTTCTCCATTACCATGTATCTCAACTCAACTTTATGTAGCGCTTTACTAATGTATTATATGATAAATTGCCATTTTTTTCGTGGATTAATACCAAATTTACTGCTTCTCCTCTTACTTTAAGATGGAAGAATAAGTCCACTTTTGCTCTTGGACTTTGTCGTACTGGAGACAATGACATTAAAACTTTTAGTTGTTTGAATGTTTGCAAACATTCTTCAGTCAAAGGAAAGTGATTGTCATTTTTCTTGACTCTAAAGAATGTTGAGCGACTCTAAAGAATGTTGAGCAACCATCTCTAGATTTGGATATGAACCAAACCAAGCCTATTATCCACCTGATCAAGGTTTTTAATTTTTTTATGTTCTTTGGATGTGGCATGTCCAAGATTACTTGCATTCTTCGAATTCGGCTTTGATCCCCTTAGGTTTGAGTAAATATCCAAAGAATTTCATGCCCTTTCTCTAAAGAAACATTTCAATGGGTTAAACATGAAGTTGAAATTTTTAAAAGCATCAAAAGTTTTCCTTAATTATTGATTGTACTTCTCAAGTGATTTACTTTTAATCAGTAGATGAACAATATAAATTTCAATATTTTTTCTTTTAATTAACATAAGTTAAGTTCATCAACCTTTGATACGTGGTTCAATATTTTTTAAGGCAAAGAATATCAAATAATACTTGCATAACCCCTCTTTATTGATTTTTTTTTTTTTTGCATCCAAATGATGCATCTTAATCAAATGGTAACCAATGTAAGTATCAAAACAACTCATATTGAATACCCTACTACATAATTGACCAATTTGTTAATTCTTGGTAAGGGAAGCTTGTCTCACATTTTCCATTTATTATTCATTTTCTAAACCATTATGATTTTTTTTAGCCAAATTAAGTATTTTAATTCTTTAATAAAGTTCATGTCCAATAATATTTGGATCTTTTGTTGGAATATTTAACAACGATAGTTGCTACTGACCTCATGTTTTGCTTGATTAACATAGCTATTAGAATGATATTAAGTTGATAGTAGGTGACATCTACGCTTAACCCTTCTCTGTCTTTTACTATCAAGGGAAATGCATTGTAATAGTAGGTGACATCTAAGCTTTAGGTCTATCTTCCTTAAAGATGGTTGGGAATATATCGGCTATGTGCACTACTATCGTTGAACATGCTCATTTTTTGCATCCTCGAGGGATGTCTTTTCCTTGGTTGCTCATGTATGGAGTCATGAACTCTTTTAATTTTCTAGCTCACATTAGCTCCTCAATTAATTCTTAATATGTCAACATTCCATTATGGTGTGCCCCTGATCTCTATGATAGGCACAATATTCATTTGAGACACATATGTGACTTCTTACTTGCATCAATTGGGGCTATATCAAGCACTCTTTGTTCTGAATGGTTCAATAATATTTATTTTGGAAACTGTCAATGAAGTTACTTTTACTGGAGGGAACCAGTTTGGCTTCGATCTTCCCTCTAACCTTCTTTTGATCATCCTATAATCATGGAAATTTTACTCCAATTGGCGAGTTCTTCTTTCAAGAATATTTTGAGCATCTCCCTGAAGAATCAATCTCTTTCTCACTATAATCACTGGGAGGTTACATCCAAAATCTCCCTTCTAGCTCTTGGGCTATGGAAGAAGCTAATAAGAAATTATATTCCTAAACCAAAATATGAATGTTGGCTAATTACAAAAGCTCAACTAAAGTTCTTGGTTTTTTAGGACCAAGAGCATAATTGAATGGGCCCTCAAGCAAGCCTTGAGCCAGTGTTACGTGAGCTATAATAGTTCCATATGTATTATGTCGAGAATCTCCCATTGAAATATAGTTATGAAGCTTCTCAAGCTCTCTATAGGCTTAATGTAATCTTGAAAAAAAGCTTGAGAGTCATTTATGGATTTTGGGCACTAATGAACTGGGTTATAAACATCGACATGAAATCAATAAATGAGGTGATTACTTCCATAGATAAGTTATTGAATCAATGTAGAGCTTATTCTTTCAGCATCATCAAAACTAAATGATATTTCACGGTGTCGTTTATCTGTAGTTGGCACATAGCTGAATCAAATAAAGCTATGTGTTCAGTTGTATCAGGTATTCTTTTGTATTACTCCAAAGATGAAATCTTGAACTTACCTGGTGATTCAGCCACTACTATCACACATGAAAATGCATTCTCTATTGTTTTTAGCTTCTTCATTTTTTCATCTACTTATTCTTCTGAGAATTTATGATCTTCTTCTGGGCCATATGACTCATGTTTTTTTCTTCTATAGTCTTGAGAATAAGGCTTTTAATGGCCTTGCCAATCTAACTCCCATCTACAAACCTCCAATCCTAATGATTCGAAGAGTGCATTCTGGCACGATTTCTCATGTGAGTTTTAGAATCACCTTCTCTTACCTCTCATATCATCATTTTTGTTTGCTCTTTTAACTTGTTAATCTGTTATATCATAAACACTCAGGTGCAATCCATCTTTTTTTTCATGTTCCCTCTTGTACCGAAGTCCTCTTTATTAGATTTGTGTATGAAAAACCTTTTTTCGTTCTATATTATTTTTTATGAATTGGTATACTTACTATAATACATAAAATACAATATAGTATAACATTCAAATGAAAAATCAAAATTCTCATTCATATTTAGCACAATCCATTCAATAATGTATCTAAAGTTACTTAGAAAAATTTTTCTAAATCTTTGTGGTATTGATTTTGTATTAAAAAATCAAATAAAATATCAAATTCTCATACAAAATCAATGAAATTGAAATTTAAAATAGTATAAAAATAGCCAATTGATTAAAAATATTAAAAGCGCCGCATGACATTGAATATTAAATTTAGAAGAAATTGTATCTTCATATTTTTTAATAAATTTTGTCTTAAATTATTCTTCAAGTTGGATCTTGGCTTGGAACCCCAGCTGCCTCAAGATAAGCTAAAAATATTAGCTTATAATGAATGAAATAATGAAATGTTATATAATATATATCAATATATATATATATATATATATATATATATAT
>NEWO01000271.1:712586-724491 GCA_003013225.1 Phalaenopsis aphrodite
TCTGGAGTGAGAGCAGTATCCTCTCAGCCTAACCACAGATTTAGAGACTAAACTAAAGATTAGTCAAGGATTCTCTATAACACTTGACTAAGGGTAGAGAATTAAAATTGCTTTTATTTGACACAATACAAATTCAAACCATTTATATCTCTCATTTAACCAAAAACTCATTGTAGTGGGAAAGTTGTTTTCTCATAATTGATAACTTCATCACAGAAATATAGTTTGGTAGTTATAGTTTAACTTTACTTTACAATCTTGCTAGTAATTGATAATTGGAGGATGAAGGAAAACTTTGATCATATGGGAATAATTGAAGAAGATTTTGTGCAGATGTTCAAGAAGAATGAATGGATAGAAGAAAATTCAACTAATCAATTCCCGTATTTGTACGTCTATCACCAGTCTATGGGAGATATTAAAGGAGGAGAAAGTACGGAAGATGAAGAGGAGTAATTGAAGAAGTTGGACTCTCTACTGTTTAAAATTAATTAGATTTTAATGTAATTGTGTTGGATTTACTTTAAAACTGTGTGGTTGTGTTGAATTTGCTTTGCTTTAAACTCACAAAACTTTAATTGTATGTTTAGCTTAGTTTTTAGCGTTCTAGTGTTGTGGCTTGTTTTTTACGCTGAATTAGACTGTGATTTCCTTTATGTATGTGTGAGTGTGATTGAAAATCTATGTTTGCAAAAGTTTGGAATTTCATATATAAAAGTTAGTTTTTGTGTTGTTTTTAAAACATTTGTTTGTGGACTATTCAAGGATGAATATTATTGTTTAAAAAAATAAATTGACGTTGGAGTGAAATGGAAACAACTGAAATTGCAAAAAGACGAAAAATTGAAATTTTTGGCTCTGGCACTGACAATGCCAACATGGGCCTCGACGGCGCCCGAGACCCAAAAGTTCCCTAATCCCTTAAAATTCCACAATTTATACAGTAAAAAAACCTTTTTTACCCCTTCGGTCACTTTCAACCTTCGGTTTACACCCTTAGGGCTTGCTAGCGCTTGAATTTTAGGCGATTAGAACACAAAAGAAGTTTGGATTTCAACATCTCTTGGTAAGAGCTACACTTTGAACTCAAAATTTTTAATTTTCACCAAGGATTTCTTCTACATTGCCTAGATCTGAAATTTTGAAATTTTTTTGAAGATTTTGAGAAAAACCTTTGGTGAAGAACTCTTACTTAGTGGATTTAAGTCTAAAACATTTTACTTTATGATTTTCAGAATTTTTGGAATTTATTTGTATTTTATCATTTTTCTAGAAAAATTGTTATGGCACCAAGGATGAGTAAAGGAAAGAGGAAAGTGGATTTTGATGATAAAAAATTTGTCAATTACAAAGCTAACATTTGTTTCAATAGTCTGCTTACAATAAAGAAAGTAATTCAGGATCAAGCGTTCAAAAATTCGGGTGGCAAGTTGAGAGATTGACTGTTGCTCGACAGTGGGAGAATTTTTGTTACTTTACTGTTGAGGTTATTATTGGTGTAGTCATGGAGTTCTATAACAACTTTAGGGAGACTTTTGATGACTATGTCTATATTCGTGGTAAAATGGTTGAATTCACCCTTAAGAGAATTAATGAATTTTATCAGTTGCAAGACGTATATAGCTGTTAGTACAAAGCATTCTTTGCTACAAGAGGAAGTTATTTCATTTCTTACTGATGGGAAAGGAGCTTGGAAGGTGAAGAATAATGTTAAGGTAAACTTCCCTGCTTCTATTTTAAATGTAGTTTCCAAGTCCTGACATTACTTTATATCGGCCAGAATGATACCTACGTACCACCATAGCAAATTTACTATGGATAGAGCCATTCTGAACTTCTGTATTCAACATATGAGCAGGATATATGTAGGCTCTATTATTTATAAAAACACTCGTTCTATTTCTTTGGGTGAGATGACTGGTGGATAGCACGCCCTGCCATAATCTTCACATTATGTGCACAAGCAGGAGTTGATTTTAGATGCGATGAGGAAAGGATTGAGCCTCTTAAACCGATTGGGAAAGCATTAAAACCTATGAATCTCATGTTGGATGGAGATTGGGAAAAAGGAGTAGAGATATTACTTCTACTTCTAGCACTCCTACTCTTCAGGGACGTATGGAACAAATGATGATCCAATAGGGAGATATTTTAAGAATGGAGAGAGGGATTGAAAATTTGGAGGCCAGAAATGAACATAATGATGAATTAACAAGACATAAGTTTGAGTATAATGTTGCACATGATGATGTTATGGTTAGATACATGAGGGGTGACCACTCAGTATAGTTTCCTAGTCACCCTATCTTCACTCCTTATCAGCAGCAAAACTTTGATGTAGAGGAGGAAGAAGAAGAAGAGGAAGATGATGGTGATGTATTTTTAGTCATACTCTTGATCTTTTATTTAATTTATTGTTTGTTGCTTTTTGTTGTTGTTATTGTTTAATTGTTAAGTTTGAAACTTTGATTTGTATTTAAATGTAGTGTTGTGAACTATAAACTATAGAAATGTTATAAAGTTGGAAATTATTTTAATAATATTATTTGTTTTTAGTACTTTGTTGTATTTTAATTTTTAGTTAACTCTTTCTTAGAAAACATTTTTATATATTATATGTTATTTACACTTTTAAGTTTTGTAGTATTTCATATTAGCGCCTGCAATATTTTAGAGTTAAGTTTCAAAATCAGAATCTTCAACAGCTAAGTCTTTTCTTTATGTATTAATTGTTTTCTTTCATCCATAAATTTCATTTTTTAATGCTTAATCTTTTAAAAAGTTAAGCTTGGGGGGTTAAAAAAATTCATTTTTAAGAAAAAGAACTTAATTTTGTTTGTGCTCAATGAACTATATTTTAAAATTTTTAATTTAACATGACCTATGGTGGTAGAGCCTAACTTTGCATAACTAAATTTATGTTTCTAAATATATAGTAAACTTAAGTAAAAAATTTTCAATAAAAAAGGTTAAGTTTATAGATTAAGAATTTGGTATGAGAGAATAAGACTATGTTTTTCCATTATAAGCAAAGGAATTTGTATTTTTGAAGTATTAAGAATCTTAGAATTTCATGTAAGAAGAAAAGAATAAAACTTTAAGAAAAATCATCAAAGCTAATATGAATTTATAAAGTGAATGAATGTGAAAAGTTCTTAACTTTAAGAAAAGGACAGTGAAGTTCAAAATCATTAAAGGTTATCTACATATAGTAATCCTCGCATATATAAAAAAAATAAAAGAAAAAGAATTGAAAATGATCCTGAAAAAAAAGAAAAGAAAAATGATTGAAAATGATCCTGAAAGAAAAGAAAAAGATGTGAGGAGATGCCTAATCAGAAATTGGCTTCACTTAAATCAACTTAAAGAAGAAGGCTTGGCTAAATTCTCTAAACTGTTATTTAAGTACTAGCATATTTACTAAAAAAAATTTCATGAAATTCTTTTTCATATGAATATTCTAAGTGGCTTTAATATGACAATTTGCAATTTTCCTTGAAAAGAATAGAGAATCAGAAATCTTAGACTTGACTGCTAGATACTCTTATACCTTTAGTATTAATTGGAGTTATTTTAAATTTTTCTTAAGTTATGTTATCATATTTATTAGACCAAAATATGGAAATCTAAAAGTTAAAACTCTTTGTCATAAGTCATATTTTTATGTAGTAAAGGAGTTACTTAAGGACAAATAACATTTAAGTTTGGGAGATTTTGATGGACCAAAAATATATGCATTTTTAGATCTATATTTTATACTCATTTTTTGTGATATTGAACTTTAAATGAAGGTATTTTTCATATTTTGTTACAGGTTGACGCTTTTTTAGGATTTAAAGCAAAAATGAAGCAAAAAAGATGGAATTTGAAGTCAAAATGGCGTTTTGGAAAAATTACTCAGCGCCTGACTGGGCGCCGACGACGCCATTTGACAGAGAATACATAATTAAATTTGGACCACGGGGGCCTACGGCGCCATCCAAGGTCGGTGCTAGGAAAAATTTTAGAAGATTCAATGAATTTGGACACTTTTTAAAGAGTTATTGGAGGCACCTCTTAGAAAACCAACATTATGCTTTATTTAGAGCAAAAATTGCTCATAAAAAGTGGTAGTTAGAGGGGGCTAGAGTGTAATTAAGTTTACTTGAGTGTTCTATTGTTTAGTGCGGTGAGTCTAAGTGTGATTTTCTCATAAGAGTTATTAAAGGAGGGAGAGAAGTGAGAGATTTCTTCTTCCATACATATTTAAAGAGAAAATCAAGAGTCTTGTAACGAGAGATCCAAGAGAGGCTTAAAGGGATTTGCTTTGAGAAATAGTTACAGATAAGTGGTGTTTAGTTATTAATGTTGTATAAACTTTCTTTTATTTATGAAATTTGTATTTTGTTGTATCTTTCTCATGAGGTCTGAGTAGTTTTCTTTGTATATCTCCCTACTCTGAGATATTGTAAAATGAAGAGATAATTTAGATATGCTAAATTTAAAATATAAAAGAAATTGTGATAATTTTTTCACTTTGTTCTTAATTTAATTTTTGATCTGGCCAATTAAAATGTTAAAATTTGTTGTGAAACATATGATCTGGGAAATGAAGTATGAGTTCTACAACAAAATGAGAATCACATTAAATTCTATGGAGTGTTCTATACATGGAATTGGGTGCAAATAAATAGGGAAATATATATATTATTATTATTGGGTGAAGAACTAGAGATTTTAGGATGACAAACTAAAATCCCCAATTTGGTCTTAGTGTTTAAGAACTAAAGCGAGAGTTAGCTTTCAGGGGAAGGGAAGTGGGAGCTCTGGACTGAGAGTCAGTATCCTCCCAGCCTAACCACAAATTTTGAGACTAAACCTAAGATTAGTCAACGATTCTATATAACACTTGACTAAGGGTAAAGAATTAAAATTGCTCATATTTAGCACAATACAAATTCAAACCATTTATCTCTCTCATTTAACTAATAGCTCATTGTAGTGGGAAAGATGTTTTCTCATATTTGATAACTTCTTCACAGAAACATAGTTTGGTAGTTATAGTTTGGTAGTTATAGTTTAACTTTACTTTACAGTCTTGCTATTGATAATTTAGTTCTGATAGCACCTTAAACATTTGAAATTAGTATAGTAGACTTTCTTNAAAAAAAAAAGGATTGAAAATGATCCTGAAAAAAAAGAAAGAAAAGAAAAGAAAAATGATTGAAAATGATCCTAAAAGAAAAGAAAAAGATGTGAGGAGATGCCTAACCAAAATTTGGTTTCACTTAAATCAACTTAAAGAAGAAGGCTTGGCTAAATTCTCTAAACTTGTATTCAAGTACTAGCATATTTACTAAAAAAAATCATGAAATTCTTTTTCATATGAATATTCTAAGTGGCTTTAATATGACAATTTGTAATTTTTCTTGAAAAGAATAGAGAATCAGAAATCTTAAACTTGACTGCTAGATATTCTTATACCTTTAGTATTAATTGGAGTTTTTTAAATTTTTCTTAAGTTATGTTATTATATTTATTAGTCCAAAATATGGAAATCTAGAAGTTAAAACTCTTTGTCATAAGTCATATTTTTATGTAGTAAAGGAGTTACTTAAGGACAAATAACATTTAAGTTTGGGGGATTTTGATGGACCAAAAATAGATGAATTTTTATATCTATATTTTATACTCATTTTTGGTGATAT
The DNA here is from genome assembly GCA_003013225.1 of Phalaenopsis aphrodite. Classification (NCBI taxonomy): domain Eukaryota; kingdom Viridiplantae; phylum Streptophyta; class Magnoliopsida; order Asparagales; family Orchidaceae; genus Phalaenopsis; species Phalaenopsis aphrodite. Next base: position 718,274 of record NEWO01000271.1, read on the forward strand.
TGAACTTTAAATGAAGGTATTTTCATGTTTTGTTGCAGGTTGATGATTTTTATGACTTAAAGCAAAAATGAAGCAAAAAAGATGGAATTTGAAGTCAAAATGGCATTTTGGAAAAATTACTCAGCGCCTGACTTGGCGCCGACAACGCCATTTGACAGAGAATACAAAATTAAATTTGGACCACGGGCGCATACGGCGCCATCATGGGCGCCGATGGTGCCAAGGTCGGTTCTGGGCAAAATTCTAGAAGATTCGATGAATTTGGACGCTTTTTGAAGAGTTATTGGAGGCATCTCTTAGAAAACCAACATTATGTTTTATTTAAGTGGTAGTTAGAGGGGGCTATAGTGTAATTGAGTTTACTTGAGTGTTCTATTGTTTAGTGCGGTGAGTCTAAGTGTGATTTTTTCATAAGAGTTATTAAAAGAGGGAGAGAAGTGAAAGATTTCTTCTTCAATGCATATTTAAAGACAAAATCAAGAGTCTTGTAAAGAGAGAAAGAGTCCAAGAGAGGCTACAAGGGATTTGCTTTGGGAAATAGTTACATATCAGTGGTGTTTGGTTATTATTGTTGTATAAACTTTCTTTTATTTATAAAATTTTTATTTTGTTGTATCTTTCTCATGATGTCTGAGTAGTTTTCTTTTTTCTTTCTCCCTACTCTGAGATATTGTAAAATGAAGAGCTAATTTAGATGTGTCAAATTTAAAATATAAAATAAATTGTGATGATTTTTTCACTCTGTTCTTAATTTAATTTTTGATCTGGCCAATTGAAATGTTAAAATTTGTTGTGAAACATATGATCTGGGAAATGGAGTATGAGTTTTACAACAAAATGAGAATCACATTAAATTCTATGAATGAGTGTTTTGTACATGGAATTGGGTGTAAATAAATAGGGAAATATATATATTATTATTATTGGGTGAAGAATTAGAGATTTTAGGATGAAAAACTAAAATCCCCAAGTTGGTCTTAGTGTTTAAGAACTAAAGCGAGAGTTAGCTTTCAGGGGAAGGGAAGTGGGAGCTCTAGACTGATAGTCAGTATCCTCCCAGCCTAACCACAAATTTAGAGACTAAACCTAAGATTAGTCAACGATTCTCTATAGCACTTGACTAAAGGTAGAGAATTAAAATTGCCCATATTTAGCACAATACAAATTCAAACCATTTATCTCTCTCATTTAACTAATAACTCATTGTAGTGGGAAAGATGATTTCTCATATTTGATAATTTCTTCACAGAAACATAGTTTGTAGTTATAGTTTAACTTTACTTTACAGTCTTGCTATTGATAATTTAGTTCTGATAGCACCTTAAACATTTGAAATTAGTATAGTAGACTTTCTTTATTATTGTGAAATTACTAATTTAAATTCTCATCTCGAATTTAAACCTTCCTCGTGTGATCGATATTTGAAACTTAAACAAAAAGTCATGTATTACATGATAAAGATATGTATACTTGCGTAGAATCCCAACATAAATTGCTTAAATTTCTTATTAATGAATAATGAACCAAGTTTTTTGACATCGTTGCAAAGCGGAGTCATCTTCATTAATTTTACACAACTATAATTTTCGGGATCAAAAATCCCAGAAGACATAAGCATTAGAAGAATTTATTGTCACTAAGCTTATGATGGGCGACATGTATGACAATTATAATATCTTGAATTTATAATAATACTAATAAAAGCCTTTTCTTTTTCTGTTGGTCAAGTTATATATAATCAACAAAAAAAATTATTTAGTTTATTCCCCTCACTAGCATCATGTCAAATGTTGAATGTCAATTTAAAGAAAAAAAATGCAATGGATAAACGTTCAACTATTTAAGATTATTATATCATCCATAACTATATATGATTACACATGTAATAATTTATGAATATTATTACAAAATTATATTAACTCAAAAGAAAAAAATAGGATATAAAGAGAAATAGAAAAAAATTCTTTGGAGATTAAGCACCAAATGATCTCAATATGCTCCTCCTACTCCTCCTCGTTAGAGGATACTATCTTCTACTAGATTTCAACACTTTTATCTTCTGATAAGAATGAAGGGTCTTTAAATGTCTGGCTAAAAGATAAAAACTTGATGTTAACCCCAGGTTTGTGGTGCATTAGAAAAATCCCTTCAAGAAATCTCTAATGAATAACTATTTCATATATTGGTGATCCAACTCCTTTAATTCAACCTCAAAAATATCATCATGGACTTTTTGAACAAGAGCTTGAATGATTCTCTTGAAAGGTATGGACATATTGAAATCCTCAATGGCTTTTGATACGAGTATAAAATCATTGATTTCATTTACTGACAGTTAGTTTTACAACTTCATATTTTAATATCTAATAGCTAACATCTTTGTCTGAGAAACCTTTAAACTCTTCATACGATCAATAAGATCATATCGGGCACTACTAGTTGATGTTGTGCTTTATCAAGTTGTTTATTTTACAGAGAAAGTGAAGCTAATATAGTAGACAATTCAATTATACACTTTACTAGTTGACTTTCCAAGTCAAATACCTCATTTGCCTTGACATTGTACATCCGCTTATACTTGCCTTGAAGATATGTAATCATTATGGACTCTATATGAATGGAGAGGCTAATCTTGAGTAAGGATTCTTCTGTCACCTATTTGTTTAAGTAATATACCTCACACTGAAAGCTCATAAACACTCAAAGCAAGGTTCACTATTAATGGTTAACGCCACATCCTCAAACTCCAAAGTCTTTTTGAAACCTTTTACAGCTCATGTGTCATAAAAAAATTTCTCGCCAAGCACATCTCACGAAGCATTTTAAATAAAACATTCTTTTTATAAGTCGTGATCATATGAGCCTCAATTTTACCAAGTTTATAGTCAAATTGTATGTCTTAATATGATAATCTTAATAATGTCAAAAGTGATACAATCTGAATTCAAATGAACTTTGATCAAACACTTGAAGTCTAACCACAAGCTTTGGTACATCATGTAAAAGCCAAATTATCTCAAAATTTGGCATGCTTATGATCAAATTGAGCTTCTCGACTAGATGAATCCAATGAACCTAAGATCATTTAATTTCTAGATCGTTAAGATGCTAAAATCTTTAAAAAAAAAAGTATCTATGATCAAGGGAATTGATGTTGATCGTTGGATGGAGTATTTTGAGAGATTGGTCAGTTTAACCAAAATTTTCCTCACAAAATTTATAAATAGGCCCCCCACTCTTCTTTTGAAGCAGGGAGGAGAAAAGAAGAAAGTGAGCTAACTCATAAAACATTACACTTGAAGTTTATCGTCTATCACCAAAAGTTCGTTGTCGACTACCACCAGCAATTGTTATAGCCAACTGTGATCTCTAAAACCCCCAACAATGGCTTTTACAGCCAAATACAGCTGTAGTGATCACAACTATAAAGCTTGTACCAAAACTATTATTATAAAACTATGATAGTCAATTTTTATAATCTCATCTTCCTTAATGTAGGAGAAAAGTGGGGACATCTATATTTGTAATTTCCCACTGGATTACTTGATTGGGCTAGACCTATGATTTTTCCCTTTTATAAGATTTCTCCATGTTGTCTTCTGCACTTTTATCTGTGTGGTGCTAGAAAATTATACAGAGCAAAAGCATAACATTTCTTTGTTGTTTTGAATTTTCTACTACTCAAAAGGAATAAATAATATTTATGCTTGTTTATATATCCTCTATTTATTTATATGACATTATTGAGTTAACAATTATAGTTTTTTATTAACCAGTTTATAAAAATAAAGGTTAAATAACACCTAAAAATGGTTTAAGCCTAACAACCAACACTTTAATTGTCAAACTAAATCAACCAAATTACGATTGGTTCTTTCGTTGCCAAATAATGCATGTTCTGAATTGACCGTCCCTACTAAATATTATGATCGCCAAAATATACTTGGCCAAACTCTCCAGCTAAACATTATTGCCTGCATACGCCAAAAAAAAAAATTGTTGCATGTCATTATCAACAATGTCAACGCTACTATCCGCCATCAACGTCAACACACGTTGTGTCCATATTGTGGCCTATCAAAGCCAACGCAATCCTTACCCGAAGTCACAAACAATGTCAATCACCACTAAAATTGATACATGTCATCTATAATAATGCCAAAACTCATTAGGAATGTGCATTATTTGGTCATAATAAAATAAATAAATGTAACTTGATTCTACGTCAATAAATTTTCACCATCCGACACGGATCTCAAATTGTGGCATCAATCTTCGGATAATTTTTTTAGAAAGAAATGTATAAAGTTCAACTAAAAATCACCAAGAACTCCAATACATGCAAACTTATCGTTGAACTGACTGACTCGATGAGACAAACAGAATGATACTAAACTTAGTTCAATTCAAGTCAAATCAAGCTCATTTTGGGTGGTTGATTAGAAAGTAATGCAAATTCTAAATCTGACAAGCTTATAATCAAATTGAGCACATTGACGAGATGAATCCAACAAGCCTAAGATCACTCAATTCCAACACAACTAAGTCCTCAAATATCCACAAAATACCATACATTTCAAGAGATCTCTCTGGGATGTCTGATGAAGAGGACCAAATTATTCCTTATTTACTAGGAGGCCTCTCCTAGACTCTTTAAATAGCGCCCTAATAGGGGTGACCTAAACCTAAGCCTGAAGAAAGGCCAGGAGAAGGAGCTGAAGCCCAATGTCATTTCTGCACCGAAAATCCTGTGAATGTTGCTTGCTTCAACAAATACCAATCACGGTTGACCACCACTCGCCGACCTATGTCGAACACCCTCGACAGCCTCCTGCTCTTTGCAACAAGACCACTTGCAGAATTGTGATGTGCGTAATGGAATCTCGACATACTTTAAAAAGCAGTGAAGTACGATACGATGCAATAATGCACCTCAAAGATAGTGCAATAACTCACTCAAAGTTGGTACAAGAACACACTTCGAATATAGTGTAATGACACCATTCTAAAGATGGTATAACAATGTCACCCTGAAAATGGTGCAGAAATACATCCCAAAGACGGTGCATGAACGCACCTCAAAGATGGTGTAACCATGTCACCCCAAAGATAATGCAACAACTCTGAAGACGATATAACAACGCACTTCCAAGGCAGTGTAACAACACACTCTAATGACTTTGTAAAAATGCACCCCAAATATAGTGTAATGATATCACTTCAAAAACAATGTAATAATGCTACCAAATCATGGTACAACAATGATTCTGGAAAATGGTGCAGAAATGTACCCCGATGATAGTGTAACAACACTCCAAAAAATAGTGCAATGATGGGCTCAAAAATGGAAAAGAAATACACTCAAGATAGTGTAACGATGCCTCCATAAAGATGGTGCAATGGCTTACCTTAATAATGGAATAATAACACACAATGAGTATAGTAACTCCCCACCACTACGACTTATATGACTAAACACTGCCTACATGATCCATAGCTTGTGCAGCTCCTAACTCCAACCTTTATGGCCTAGGGACATTACCACAACTTGTGCAACTCCTGACTGCAATATTTGTGGCCTAGGGGCATTACCACTGCTCACCACTATGGCCTATGTGACCAAATACATCCTACAGACATAGCTCGCATAGCTCTTGAATATGATTTCTGCAACCTACGGATGTCATCACAACTCATCACTAAGGCCAATGTGATTAACTATGACCTACATAGTTCACACTTCATGTGGCTCCCAACTCCGACCTCTGTGGCCTACGGACGTTATTGTAGCTCGCCACAATGATTAATGTGACCAACTACAACTTATGTGAGTCACAACTCCTTTAACTCTTAACTACGACCTTTTTGACCAATCGACAATTTTGAAGCAACCACCTACGACTTGCATGATGAACTATTACCATGACTTTTCAACTGTAGCTTTTATAATAAGCTGACTCTACAACCACCACTTATAGCATTCATGGTGAGATAATGCTTTTATAACAATCGACTACAGTCTTTGTGACTCGTTACAACTACTATTGTTGACCTATAGTTGTACATCAACATTTTAATTTCAAGAGGAGAGTGGTGACACTTTGTTCCAATTATATAGTGAATTCTTTCAAATGGGCTACATCTCATGGGTTTTTTCCTAGTTTCAAGGTTTTTCACGTAAAAAATTAAGTTGTTTCCTTTTGTTTATTTTTCTTTTA
>NEWO01000271.1:726282-766192 GCA_003013225.1 Phalaenopsis aphrodite
GTAAGACTACAATTTTTTTCTTTTTTCCATGCAATAATTAAATTATGAATTTTAATGATAAACATATGTCTAATTCATTTCAAGATAAATTTATTGGCGATTAATTTTTAAGTAGAATATGTTGACTCGAAACTTTTTTTTTGTTTTAATCAATTTACAGGTTTTTGTGGTTTACTTTTCCATATTTTTCATTTCAACTGAATTGTCAAGGTTGCATTCATTGGCAACAACAAGACGAGAGCTAAACCTCTTTGGTTGAATATTTCTGATATTCTTGGACTTCTTTGAAGAAAAATTCAATATACTATTAGTTAATTTTTTATTTTTATTTAGGGTAATGTCATAGTACCAAATGGGTGATTTTGTTGCAATAAATTGAAAAACCCATGTATTGAAAATATATTGTGAAGTACTTGGTATTGTTTGATTATTTGTAGAATAAATTTAGGAGTTCATTTTTTTTTTTTAGCTTTCAAAATAAAATTAGTATTTTATGATTTGGGTTTGTTGGTGGTGGTAGATGGGAAGCTAGTGGCAAATAGAGCTGTGGGGGTAGCCTACAACAAGCAGGCAGTTAATAGTAACAACAATCGATAGGAATTGACGATCGGTAAGTATGGAGTTGTGGCATCGGACGACACTAATAAATTTAACATATAATTAAAGCTACTAGTTATATAGATATCATTTGATCGCCATTATTTTTGTAATTTGGTTATTTTACCTAATATAATTAAGTTATTTACTTTGAACACAAACCAAACTTGCAGGTTTAGATGCTTACTAAATTTATCAAATAACTAATGCACTACAACTCACTTTTATTGTGCTTTTGGTTTAATTGGATTTTTTTTTTTAGAATTTTCATTTTTGAAGGTGGGAAATACTCAGCTAGGAATTTCTAAGCTGTCACTCCACGTCCTAATTGATCCATGTGCTAATGAATTTAACAACATTTTGGTTTTGTCCCTCTAGGAGAAAGGGAAAAGCCTAAGCCTAACAACGTCAATGGATACATCGTTATAGCGAAATGTAGCACAGTGTTCTAAGAAACACAATAAGTGTAAGTTAGGATTTTCAGACGGGGTTCCACTAAACTGATTGTTCTGCACCATTTGGATGAAAATTTCAGTTTGAATGTGTTAGCTTCTGCAGTAGAGGTGTGAATTCTTAAGTGAATTTCATCTACCGTAGAGTTAGCATAGCCCCTTAATGATCTATATGCATAATGAATTGATCTGTGGATTGGTTCCTGAATTTCTGGGTTGTTACGTGGGTTGTTCGCCATCTCTCTCATGAGTTGTTCAAATATCTTTTATTTTTTGATTTTAATAATAGTTCCCTCTAACTCAAAATCGTATGGTGCAAGTCCATTGACCATGAACTACGCATACACAAACTACAGAATCTAATAGGTAGAGTTCACAAACAATCACACAACAAATAATTTTTTTTTTATTTTTTTAGTTTTTCAAAATAGGAAAAGCAAACTAAACACAATCAATTAACACTAAAAAATTTTCAAGTCTAAGAACTAGAAGTTCAAAAAAAAATTCTTATAAGTTAAATATATCGTTGTTCCCTGACAACAACGCAAAAAACTTGATACCTACTTCCAGGCGTAACTACACTCTAGGGGCTCAAGCAAGAGCATGTGTCGTATCAGTAATATCAGATTTTTTATTTTAAAATGTCGACCCCACAGGGAACGAGGAAATTTAGACTTAAGAAAAGTTTCAGCCTACTAGGTTCACCCCTAGGCTAGAATTTAGATTAGGTTAAAGTCCGACAAACTAATCCTACAGTATCTAAAGCAAGTGTAAAGTATAAATTCTATAGAAATTCTATTTAACTAGGATTTGGATTGATGAACATCAGGTTCTAAAGCTACCCTCCCATTTAATGCTGTAAGTGGAGTGAAAGAAATGCGAGGTGTTAGTTGTACATTTGGCTAGTGACAAATTAAAACACTCTCTTCTTTTCCCTCTCCCTAGTGCATAAAAAAGATTGGTTAAAATGACTTTAATTCCTTAAATTTTATTTTAAACCCAACAATGATTATTTTCTTAACATTTACATCTCTCTACGAACCATATCAATATATACTCCACAGTTCAATGTGACTAACCTAGCTAGTTCCACCATAGCTCTCCCAAGTCATTATGGTTCACAACACATTTTAACAATTCACTTGGCCAAAATGAAAAGTAAAAGAAGATTTGAAGGTTAATCATCACATTAAGTAATTAAAAGCAATTTTACAACACTTAAAATTCTTACACATCCTACTTGATCATCATAAGGTAAGGTAAAAAGTTATACTCAAAAAGCATAAAATAAACAACACACCAAATCATTGAAATAAGAGAATTTTACCATCCAAATGTTTACAACAGAAATACAATAAGAAATACATAATGAACTTTCTTCCTCTCCTTTATAATGACTTGAAGCTTCACTAATGCTTCCCTTGTTGTTGGCTGCTACTTCTAAAGGATCTCCTTATTCTCTACCTTAGTAAAAGGAGGAGATTCTACATTAGGCTGCAAACTCCCATCAATCTCGTTAAATTCATCAATCCTAAACCTACTAGCTTCAATCTATCAACAACCTTCAACAACTAATGAACACTCTCTTACATAGACATAAAATAGACCCACTTTTTAGCCCCAAAAGACCACACTGACCTTCCAATAACTCCCCACGACATGCTCTTGAACTTCTCAAAATTGCCTCAGGCATTTGCTGGCGCCTAAGGGTTGAAGCCTAGGCGCTAGTCTCTCGGTTTGCATAGAATTCCCTAGGTGACTTGAAGCCCAAGGGAGCGATGCCTAGGTGCCGATTTCGTGGCACCTTAGCACCAAGTGGGTGGTGCTTAAGTGTCATCTTCTTGGTTTTCCAGATAAGGGACTAGCGCCTAGGCGCCATGGATCATTTTACTCTTTTGCTCCAAGTTTCCCTCCACAATGCTCCACTCCCAATACCTATTGTACCTACAAGAAAAACATGAAAGCATCTTTATTTAAAGTGCAATGTCATCAATAAAAATGTACAAAATATAAAGAAATTTAAGCATTCTTTTATACACATAAAAAATATCCTAAATTTAATGGTTACTTGCCCTAAAGTAACACTATAATTAAATACCAAATTAGTTAATTTGAGGGAGTGCGTTTCATGAAAACTATGAACAATTTTGCATCAAGAAAGTCATAGTGATGAAAAATATTAACTTCAATAAACTAATCTAGTTCGAGGATATAAGAAACTTTTCATTCAACCAAGAAACTATGATTTCATTTTTACTTCCAAAAAGAAATTAATACATGTTAAATAGAGTAATCTAGATGCTAAAGAGAGAATGTAAGCACTCCCTTTAAAAAGCATACTAATACTTCCTAAACTTCAATAAACTATGAAATGTAGTGGAGTTGAAAAATTTAAATAGACTCAAGTGAAACCATTTTGATAAGGCTTCTCCTCAGGCTTCTCTTCATTTTGAATTTTCTTTTATACTCTTTTTTCTTGCTCGAGGATGAATATTTCAATCCTTAACACATCTAAATGAGGATTACTATATCTAGATAGACCTTGCCATAATTTTGAATTCCAATATTATCTCTTTAAATTAAACACTCCACATTCATCTTCTTTTGAAGAAAAAATTAAATATTTATTAGATGAAAATTTAGTTTTAAGGATGCTTAATTCATGGGAAGTATATATCTAAGTGCACCTAATTTAACAAATATGTAGCACTTTTTAAAAGTAAAAAAAAAAGTCGAATCAAGTTTCCACATGTTAAAATGCAAAATTAACCCAACAGTAGTCTAGCCTAATTTACATTATGTTTAAAATGAACAAACTATGTTTTTCTTTTATCAATGTTGTGACAATTTCAAATTTAAGCCCACATTCCTCAAATCACTTAATCATAGCGGTTCAAACTCAGTTTATTGAGGAAAAATATGTTTAAAATTTAAGAGACTCCCCCTCCCCCAAACTTATTTATAATCATATTCAACAATTAAAAACATGAATGTAAATGAGGAGAAAATATTCCAAAAATACTTCCTACCACATGCGTCTATGACCAAGATCAACAGGTATAAACAGGAATAAACATATGTGAAATAGCAAGTAGATCTAAACTAAATAGAATACTAATTAAAATAACATCAGAAACTCTAAATTTAACAACAAGAAAATGCAAACAAGTTTTACAATAAAAATACAGGCTGGTCCAAATAAAAATACATCCGTAGCAACAGCAGTAAATAAAAATAACATCTAGTACATCCAAATAAATAAAAAATCAAAATCAAAATGATTCCTAATCCTCATCCTCATCATCCTCATCCTCATCATCATCATCCTCATCTTCTTCATTATCTTCTTCTTCCTCCTCAAATTCCTCTATCAGTTGGCTATGCTCATAGGGTTGGTAGAGAGAATCTACAGGGAACGCAACAATTATATTGAAGAAATACACATTTAAACTACCCTAAATTCCATATAATAATAAATAAATAAGATGTACAAGAGCAAATCAACATATTTTAGCTACAAAATATGTTCATAAGGTGTGCGTGATGCCAAAATATGGAGTACAATATTACTTTACTCTGTAAAAACTGGAGTACAAACATGTTGTACTCAATACATATATCCAAAAAACTTTAAACTTCATTTAAAAACAAATAAATGAAGTTTCAATCATAAAACAACAAGTATAAGCTATAAAGTATGCTCTCAAGGTGTATAATATAACAAAAAATAACATGATAATACTCTGAAAAAACTAGAGTTCATACATGTTGTATTGGAAAAACATAACTAAACTATCTTAAACTTCATGTAAAAATGCATAAATGGGATTTTAACCACAATTTAATAACTCTGCGCTACATAATATATTCATAAGGTGTATGTTATGTCAAAATACATAGCATGTGATTGTAGAAAAATTAAAGTATAACCAGATTGAACTAAAGAAAAATACATCCAAACAACCATAAATCTCATCTAGTAACAAATCTGAAAAGCTAGAGTACAACTAATCAACATGGTTGTGCTCCAAAAAATGGAGTGCAATATTGTTATATAGACGAAAAATGCATTTATTGTTCATAAATATAGTAAAAAAATAATAAAAAGAAAAATTAACAAGTTGAGATAAAATATTTATGTGCAATGAAACTATTGTAATTAAACTAATGTGTGGATGTGGTTTACCCAAGAAGAAATAAAAAAAAAAAATGACAAACAGACATCCTATGTTGTGTATTGAAGCTAACTTTTTCTTTATTTCACCAAAATTGAAATGTTCCCCAAAGCAGAATGTTTGGTTATTGAGAGAAATGAGGAACTCTGAGGCCTAAAAATGGAATGAAATTTTTGGAATGCTCAATCTTGAATTTGAAACTCTTGGTGGATTATAATCATAAACTGAATGTCGGGTGACGGCGAGAAATGAAGAATCCTAAACCCTAAAATCAAAATGATGAATTTGAAACGCTTAGTAGATATCAGACTCGGTTGGGTCTGGCTTCTCTATTTCATATGCATTTACATATAAAATATATGTAAAATAAGTGTCAAAGTTAAATTGTTTTTTGGATGTAACTCTACATCTGAACTCCGCACATAATATTTCTCATAATCATGACACCTATATAATCATCTGAAGACCTAACAACACCTAAGATCCTAATAAATAATTAACCATATTATAATCTAACACTACCCCTAATTTGTTTTGGTTCATGCTATTGCGGTTAACTTAGCCTCTGGCATCGAACACTTATCTCACATTTAGAAACAATGCTTTTGATGACCTACCTTATTAGTAGCATGTTCTTTTAACTCCACAAGAGACACTATGGTAAAATCACTTCAACAATTTAGAGAATCATGATGTTCACAATTATTTTCTACTAAATTATAAGATTTTTTAACTTATTAAAACCATGTGGATTTTTAGACTTTGTGTAAATACTTGTCCTTCTTGTTGAGCCTATGTTACAAAGGTCTAATAAATAAAATATTCATATTCTACCAATTCAAAAATGAACCTCTCCGACAACACAAAATTTAAATTAGCAGCATTGTACACAATTATTAATACATAAAATGACTGTAAATATGGATTTATAAAGCCGGTTCCAAATAATTGAACTATGTGATATGGAGCACATTCTGATCCATTACATTTATCTCTATTCGAATCTGAATGTAGCAGGCAGAATTATTTGTCCCATGCGGCGTACGTATTCCCTTCCGGACAAAGCCACTGTTGCATGGAGCCGCCTTAAAGCAGCATATTTTCAACGCATACGCACAAAGATTTATCTCTTCGATCTGGACAATTTGAAGAAAAATTGTTGTGTCCGGACTCCCTACATAGAGATAAATTCGGAGCTCAATGAATCGCTTTCATGTGGAAATGACAAAAAAAAAAATTACTCGTTTTCTTGTGATCCGGTGCGGTAACATATGGAAATATTACTCTCGTGTTATTCCACATTATTCAGGTGTTATTATGGTGGTATTGATGTGTTATTGTGTTGTTATAACACAGAAAATTTTCCTAGAACACAATCACAATAACACCTAAATAATACGGAATAACATTAGGGGAATATTTCTCTGTGCTAAAATAAGTTTTTTTTTTTTTTTTGTCGCCTCCACATGATATGATTTCATTGAATATATTTTTTTTCACCTAAAATTTGGGAAAAAAACAAAATAAATTCACTAATGTATATATACTTATGCCTAATTATCTCCCACCCCTTTGCATGTAAATAATGCTCTGTTTGGGATGTTTTATATTAATTTTTTTTTTAAACAAGAATAAAACAAAAGAGCATGTCTTTTTGTTTGGAATTTGTGTTGATATAAAAAAAATATTTTATATTTGGACTTAACCCAAATGAAATAATTTCCTCCGATATTAATTTTGAATGGCAATGGATCAGCTTTTCATGAATACTTCTGGATGTGACCAGGCATGACTTAAAACAATCATCATCAATCCTTATGGATGTGACGTGCCATGACTTAAAGGAGACAAGTAAGATGGCATGTGACAGTCATGGTGGTGACTACTATACTAACTCTTCTTATAGAGGTAGCAATGACACAACCTAAGGTCGGTGAGTGAGGTGCATAAGAAGGTCGCGATGATCACCAAAGAAAGTAAATAGCATGGCATAAATTTCCATCACAAAATTCTGTTAGAGGGTCATATGAGGTTAAGACATCATGGAAGTAAATGTAACTCAAATTTGTTTCATTAACAGTGGTCATTAACTTCAAGCAGTGTTTAAAGCTTAGATTGTCCTATATGAGTGAAAATTAAAATAAGCTTATAAATTTTGAAAGAGAAAAGCATTATAGTCCTTATACAAAATATGGTAAATATATTTCCTTGTTTCTAACAATAATGAAAGGAACATATGAGTCCCTCCTTATATAAAGAAGTGATTGATTTGTTTTGCCCTAGGACATATATGAGAACTTGTCAAGCCAAGGGTTGTCCATTACCAAATTGAACATTATAAATAAGATTGATGAGAGTTAGTAATGACAAGAGGATTTATTTGAGATGGTAGAAAAAAATTTCATTTAGGTTTGAGTTGATAATGATAATAACTTCTTTTATTAAGGTTTTTTAATTAAAACCAGAAGAAATAGATATAATATTCATTTAGGTGGGAATAATATATCATAGGGAAGAGAAATATAAAGTTTATAGTGGTTTAATCATTTTGGCCTATGTTTATGACAGATATGGACCAACAATAGAATTGTATTACTATCCTTATTATGTTACAAGGCTAATTAATATTATAATGAAAAGAGAAAAAGGGAGGCTAACAAATTAATAGTGAGGTCTTAAATCCTTAAAGTGATTGTGCTATTTAGAGCATTTAGTTTAGAAATTGTGTTGATATCTCATGACATTTTGTGATCTTCATGTTGATTTTTATATGTTGCATATTACCGTTAATGATGTTTAGTTTCTTGATAGCTTTAAAATTGTAGTTATAATCATTATATGAATGTTACAAGGTCCTTACTAATCTTAAGGTGCATGGCCTAGTTGGAGAGGATGTTGTGACAATATTGAATGTTATCATTGACATGTTGACATAATTGTAACTTTGGTAACAGAGGTAAAATCATCAAATGAGACTTATGGGGCTCTTAGGAAATAATGATGCACACCTCAACTAAAGTGATTATTATAGTGGAATTAAATAATAACTATATTTTATAAACTAGGACTATAACGAGATTGGGATGGGCCATGTTAAGTTTATGATGGTCCATGTCTAGGAAGAATTTTCAAGTGTGAATAAGTTTTTATAGAATGAGTAGAATTATCTAAGGCGTAAAAAGGTTTTCAAAAAAATCCAATATCTCATCATGATTATGATAATACTACAACACATATAAAGCTGAGATGCAATTGCATAAAATTAAATAGTGTATTTTTCTATTTAAAAATTCTTTAAAGGATAAATTAAATTTTAAATTTTTTATTGCATTATTTTCTATTATTATGTCAATGTTTGTATTCATCAATGGTGTCAGGTTCCCCTAATGTTCATTAGACACATTAACTCAAAAGAAAAGATAATGAACATCTAATAATGTCACTTCAAGCATCATAAAGACAAAAACTACCTTAAGTTGTGATGAGCATAAACATAAGGTAATTTGAATTTATACCATAGGCTAACCTTTATTGAAAGGTTTATATCCAATAGATTCGGAAGAGATCGACCATTTGCCCCCGAGTTAAGAAGGATGCTCATTTTCACAAAAATAAAAAGTGTTAGAAGGCATTTAATGATATTAAATGCTACCTATTAAACCTTCTCATGTTGGTGGTTCCATAACAGGGAGGCCCCTTATTCTATACACTATTGCATTTGATGCATTGGTAGAAGTACCTTAGCTCAAGCTAATGATAAGGGAAAGAAAAACACCCTGTATTATCTTAGTTGGAATCTTATCTCCACAAAAATTAAGTATCCATTAGTTGAAAAGCATTGTTTGGCATTGATATTTGCATTATAGAAGACTAGACATTATATGTAATCTCATTGCATCAATTTGATCTCAAGGGTAAACTCATTACAATATCCAATGATTCGTTCCACTTTGGTGGGATGATTTGCCAAATGGGTTATTTAGTTTGACATTACATACATGTTGCAGTGAGCTCGTAATTGTCAAGCCCTGACAGATTTCTTAACTGCCCATCCTATACCAACACCTTTTGATGATGAGTTTTTGGATGAGCATGTGCTAGAGTTAGATGCCCCATAATGGAAGCAATATTTTGATGGTGTGTCTTTCTTAAAGGAAGACCCCTCTGGAGTCGTTGCTCGTGTTAAAGCAAGGATCAGTCTCAAATTTGTATCTCATAAAAGTAGTATCCTACATTATTATTATAGCTTGTTAGAGCCTTGAACTAATAACGAGTTGGATTGCAAAGTGCTAATCCTAGGATTAGATATTTCTATTTAGAAGAACATTAGTAGAATTAAGATTTATGGACTTTAGCTCGTGATAAGACAAGTAACTGGTGCCTAGAAGATATTAAAACCCAAGCTTTGAGCTATCACAACCGGCCTCTATCTCTGATGGCTAATCTTCCCGACATAATCTTTATTAGGATTTCATGATCGATGGATCGTAAGACAGACACTTGGCTCGTTTGGCCAAGGAATTGTCCAGCCCCAACAAAGATTTCATGATAGTTATGATGCAAATCAAAGGCTCATGTCACGAGCATGCTTAAATATACTCTTATCATTGTCTTCGAGCATGTAACAATAGAATCTCATTGGTTCTACTAACCAAATTTATGATTGGTGATAGGATCTCATCAAATATCAAGTCAGAGACAAGCTCCCAAAGGATCGCTTTTGGAAGCTCAGATCCAAAGGAGAGACTTGTCGTTTATTGTACATTATATTGATACTCGTTTGATCAAATGTGGCTCCATGAATTTAACAACAAAAACTTTTATAAGTTCTGTAGCGAGCGGCATGAGGTTATTTACATATTGCATCAATTCGACACAAATGAAGTTAAATATTGCTAGTCCATTGTCAGTTGGCGACCCGATCGGCCAAAATTTGTCCTGCCAAAAGCTTGTCTTTTTGTCCATCAAACTACTTCGAGATTCATGGAGGCTATTTTTTTGGGTGTACATATAAACATACCTCAAATTGTGTGGTATGAACATACATTTCCCCTCTCAATGCTATATTGTATTAATCCCTTCTCAGGTCCTAGAAAAAAGCAATCAATTTCTACTATAAAAATATAAAAATTAAAATCTAGACGTTATATCTTTAAATACACAGGAATTGATGGGTTCGTGTGTAAACCTTCCCATTATAAATTAAATAAATGGCTATTAATTTGAACAAAAAAATGATTTATGCCACACCACACTATCATGGTTTGAATGAACTCTGCAGATAAATAGAAGGTTTGTGAAATAGTTTAAATCCTTGAAATTTGGCACAAGATCAAATCCATTGATATTGACATAAATCGAATAATTCCAAATTATAATATTTTTACATAGCCATCCAAAATATCCAAACGCAAAATATATAATCCTCCTAAATATCTCAATGTAAAATATAATATCAAAACTTTATTTTATAAGTCAGAAACCAGTTATTGAATTACGAAGACAAATTTATGCCAGAATTTTTCGTTAGTTAAAACTATAGAATTCATGTCCTTTTCTTTTGTGATATTTCGACTATATTTCAAAATAGAGTTTTTTTTTTTTTTTTTTGCATTATAATATAGTTTTTTTAATTATTTGTATAAATAATGATTTGTTTTTAAAATTAATTGTGAAGGTCACATTCAAACTTCCCTGTTAAATATAAATACCTCTAGTAAGGAACATAGTAGACCAATGGGAGTAGGCCAACCATAATCAAACCAATGTGAACATTTACTTCAGTTAAGCTAATTCTGGACTTTAGGACCCTAAATTTAGTCATTCAGTCTTTATAAATTCTTCCTTGACAAAGCCATCACTTTCAATCAGAACCGCCTTTATTGAACCTTATTACCTTTTCCTACTCTTGTATCTATTTGACATTGAAAAATTATTATGTAAGGAGTTCGGGCATAAGCTTTGTCTGGACAAAGGATGTGATGCACGGAGGAAGTTGAGGAAAAAAAAAATTGACTTCTCTATGTATCGCGTCCACTTGACAAAAATTTTTTTAGCTAACTCTTCTCAAGTTCTAATAAATTCAGGTGCTAACGAATTTAACTACATCCTGGCTTTATCCCTTCATGAAAAAGAAAAAAAGTTTAAGTCTAACGGCAACATTTGATACGTCATCATATTTAAATGTAATAAATAATTCTAAAAGGCAAGCTAAATGTAAATTGAGATCCTCACATGGTGTTTCTTCAAACTGATTATTTTGTACCATTTGTATAATCGAAGGTTTAAGTTCAAATAAGGTCGCCTCCACAACAGGAGTTTAAATACTTAAATGAATTTCGTCTACTATAGGGTTCGCATAATCTCTTAAGGTTTTTTTTTTTTTGTAAATTATGATTTTTTTTGTAAATTATGATGTTCATTTTCAGCTTGCATCCGGATTTTGAACGCATAATTTTCTCTTGAAATTGAAGAAATATACATACCCCTAGTACTTATTTGGTATATTTTATTGTTTTTTTATTGACGAATAATATTTTGATAACAATTTTTTTTACGAGTGTGATATTAATTTTAATTGATTTTCTCATTTATTTCAAAATAAATTCAATAATTATGAAATTTTATTAGGATTTTATTACTTTAATTTATTTTTCTATTCAAATAAAGAAAATTGAAAGTTGAGCACTCTTCACACTTAACTAAATTTTGCGAGACCGGATTGAGTGTACTTTCCTTTATTGTGGCTCGTCTTATTTTTCTGTATTACATATTCCACTCCTAAACTTTCATACTTACCTACATAGCAATTTGGTGCTTTAAACCAAGGCATGAAAAGGTGTATTCACTAATTTTAAAAAGAGTTTTAAGTTTACTTTTTTGTGGTGATTTTACAAATTTTCATGCACTTTGTAAATATGAAAATTTTGATAGGTTGTGTTGTAAATACATAATTTTTTTTTTATTTTTTATGTGTATTTAGGTTTTGAGTGCAATGTGTATAAACATGAAAGTTTAGGTATGTGATGTGTAATTACATAAGAATTGTCTGTTTAGGGTTGGAAAGATTTCCATGCATACCACTTGATTCATATGTACTTACATACCTTTGTGACTTTTACCACTTTGAGTTTGACATCTTACATACCTAACACACAACTCTTCTATATTTACATATCTCACTCCTAAAATTGTATATTTACATACATACGGCTTCGGTGATTTAATCCAGCGGCGCATTTCACTCTTAAAAAGGATTTTGGGTTGCTAGTTTAAGTTCGATGGTAAAGATTTGATTGTTATCTGTGTAATTATGAAAGTTTAGGTATGTAATATGTGTGTAATTTAAATAAAAGGTATTGGCTAAGTATAAATTTATATTTGTAGTTTATTTAAAGCTTTTTCATCAGGAAATATTTTGAGAAATAAAATGACATCTTGTCCCTCATCACCAATGGGAGGGAGATTGGGGAAGTCTCTTTCAAGAAAAGTAATAATAATTATGAATACTTCCCATTCACAACTATTTACACTAAAAAATCATAATAAGCCTTTGACAATATTGTTGCCAAATCTCCCGGCAATTAATAAAAGAGCAAAATTAATCCAATCTCCCCTAATTAATCCTCCCCTCCCTCCTCCCCAAACATTCGGATTTCGGATGGATAGACTTGTGAACGTTGAGGCGACCGAGCTGGAGCTCCACTTCCGGCCATCGCACCGCTGCACCGCCACCTTCAAAATCACCAGTCTCATCCACACCATGCCGGTCGCCGTCAAGCTCTCAACCACCCGTCCATCATCCTACTCCTTCTCTCCCTCCGCCGTCGCCCTCCTCCCCCCTCTCTCCTCCGCCGTCTTCACCCTCGTACTCCTTCCCACGGCGGCGCCGCCCCTCGTCTCCCCGCCAGACTTTCTCTTCGTCGGAACCGCCATCGCTCCAGCCCTCCACCGCCCCAATTCTGCAACCCTCGGACACTTCTTCTCCACCCCTGCTCTCCCCATCTTTCAGGACGCCGCCCTCCCAATCAATCTCGTCGGCCCCCAAGCTCTGCGCTCCATACTCATTCCCGGCGGCGGATCCAGCTCTTCACTCCTCGCCCGTATTATCCCTTCATCCTCTCCGCCGGGGCAATCAATCGACCTGCTACCTGGCGGCGGGAACAGAGAAGAGGAGCTCGAGAGGCGAAGTGGAGCAAAACGTTGGAGATCGCGGTGGAGAAGAAGCTTCTGCATCTTGAGGAGTTTGTGCGGTCGGGCGAAGGGATCAAGGGACTGATATCTGCAGTGATTATGATAACCTGATTTTGTCGATTGGTCAGCCCTTTGTGATTCTGCAAGTTGGAAGCTTTTTCCTTCTGTTTTTTTTTTTTCCTCCTTTCATACATGGGAAGGGAGGATGTTAATTTTGAAACTTGATTTTCTCGTTTTTCTTTCATGTATATTTGAACAGAGGTGGGATTGCACCCTGGTTGTTTACTCTTTTATTTGTATAGCCAGGAGGTGAGATGAATTTGTTGATATTTGACCATAGCAGAAGAATCAAAATTGCTTTTTTTTGGACCGTTGCATCTACGCAGTTTTTGTTCCTATGACTGTCGTTTGGGATTGGTAAGGCTAAAGGTTGTTTCGTTCTTGGGAAAAAAGATATTGTTTTGAGTTCACTTGCAAATATTCATAACAAAACATCAAATATATAAGAATGGGTGATGTTTTTTGGGGGCTTTTTGCCCAATTATTACAACAAAACATCTTATATGTTTGATAGGATTAAATTATTTTCAGCTTAAGTTAAGGACAACTCATCAAATTTAATTTTTATGATCAATCAACGCACAAACTACTCATGGGTAGTTCAGGCTGGGATAATCAGTTCATTGCTAGAAATAAGTACAGTGTTTAGTGCGTAATTAGTGGAAAAGCTGAGATGATGAATGGAGCTTTGATCAGCTCAAGCAAATATTTGCTTCATGAAATCCTGCCTTGTGAGATCAATACAGAAATCAACGCAGCAAAGTACGGGTTAGGATGTCTTGCAGCAGCAAGGAGCAGTAAACATTGTTAATGACTATAATTGACAATTCAGTAACTAGAAACTGCAGCTGTATTGTGATAGAGAGCTCCGATTATCTTATCAGCTGTGCTCTCTCCCTCCCAATTACACACTGATCACAACGATCACAACTTCACCGGCTGTGAAGAATTTCAAATCATCAGATCACAGAAGGTTGCGATGTCCAATGCTGCTACTAGTTCTGATACAGATATATACGCCTCCCAATCCAGAATGGTGGGAAAGGCGAAAGATTTAGCACCAGGAGTTAATGGGATGATTCCTCAGCCTTCTCAATGAATTCCATGGCTGCTTTAATAACAAAACGAACGTGATCTCCGACAAACAAGGCTAGTAAGGCTTCACGGCAAGAGCGAATATTACATGTGAAGTTTGTATATGTAAATTTGTGTTATTTGGTGGCAACCTAATAATTTTTCCCACAGCAAAGGCAGCGGTTGAAGAGCAGAAGAGGAAGAGCGTGAGAATATATGACCATTATCCCATACCCACAGTTGTAGATAAATTGAACTCCTTTTTTATATATTTACTCGAACATGGAACTCCTATATCTCTGTTTTCAGGAGTCAATGGGTTTGCTGAATTCATTATTTCAGCGTTGATTCAGTTCTAATCAATGCTTGAGTTCATGCTTCATAAATATGATGATTTTGATTTCATGAAAAATTGAGCGAAAATGAAATCACTATCAGCAGTTATGCGATAATGGAAGAAATAATTGATAAAAATTTAGTTTCAATCAAATCATCTCGCCTCACCTCATGGTCATGATACAAAAGAGAAACAAACCTGGGTGCAATTCGGACTTCTTTTATAATTATATACATGAAAAGAAAAACAAAAAAATCCTCCTCCACCTACAGCCCACAATTCCCAGTTTATACAAGAGCTGCGTCTGAAACCGCTTCCACGTAAAACTCAAATTCTGGTTGATCCGAACACGCGGCCACTAACACGGCCTCATTTTCAGTCGTTGAAGCTGAAAAAGCAGCCACCTTGCCGCACCGCGCCGCTCGACTCGCCTCTTGCTCTGGCCGCAGAATGTCATACAAATGGGAGTGCTCCTTCTCCACAGCAATGTCAAAAGCCGTCTTCTTCCTCGACCACCACTTTCCCTGTCGCGTCAATGCGAGCCTCGGGTTGAAATCAGAGGATTTTATCAAAAGCTCGGCGGCCTCGAGGTGGCCGCCGGCGGCCGCATGGTGAAGCGGGGTCCATCCGCTGGAGTCGGCTCGATCGGGATCACCACCACCGGAGAGGCAGAGGCGGAGGGCATCAAGGTTGCCACCTGCCGCCGCTGCGTGGACAGGTGTGCGGCCCTCTGCATCAGCAATGTCTGCCCAGTGAAGCTCGAAATCGGATTCGGCAAGGAGGAAGAGGATTAGATCCGTCCGGTTTCCTGCCGCCGCTTCGTATAAAGGGCGATCGGTGGCTCCGGCCTTGACGAGAAGCTCTACGGACTCCGCACAGCCGGCGGAGACTGCGAGCGAGATAGCAGACTTCCTGCCGCCGCCGCCGCGAGAGTTGGGGTTCGCGCCGGCGGAGAGCAGAGCAGAAACTGCGCTGCCGCCGTCGCGATAGGAGGCGGCGAGGAGCAGGGCGGAGGAGATCTCCGGCGGGGAGCATGAGGGGATGAGACGAGCGAGGAGGGAAGAGGTAGATCCGGTGACGGAGGGAAGGAGGGCGCGAAGGGTGTGAGGGCCGATGAGGTGGATGGGAAGGGAAGCGTCGCGAAAGATGGGCAGAGAAGGACGGGAGAAAAATTGGCGGAGAGCGGCGGGGTTGGGGCGGTGGAGGGCGGGAGCGATGGCGGTTCCGACGACGAGAAAGTCCGGCGGGAAGACGAGGGGCGGCTCCGCCGTGGGAAGGAGTACAACGGTGAAAACGGCGGAGGAGAGAGGTGGGAGGAGGGCGACGGCGTCGGGAGAGAAGGAGTAGGATGTTGGACGGGTGGTAGAGAGCTTGACGGCGACCGGCATGGTGTGAAAGAGGCTGGTAATTTTGAAGGTCGCGGTGCAGCGTTGCGATGGCCGGAAGTTGAGCTCCAGCTCCGCCGCGTCGACCTTTACGAGCCTATCCATCTTAATTAGGACAGATAGGGATTTGTGTCATGAGGAGGGAAGGGGGTGATTTGTGGGGGGGGTTTAAAGGCCTTGATCAATTAAGTGGTGTATTTGAGAGAAAATTAAGAAGCAATATTGGCAAAGTGGTTCTTATAAATAGTGGTTCGGAATTGGGATGGAAGAATCATTATGATTTTTCTAAGCGAAAATAATAATTTTTTATAAAGTGAATATGAAGGTTTTGTTCGTGAAGAAATTATGTGGTGACTTAATTTGTCTTTTTGTGATAGTATAGTTCTTAACAGTAAAATTATGTAATCTTTATTCATGAAATAAGCATTATAATTATATATAATTAGCTTAAGAATTTCTATAATAGAATTAACCTACTTATGATATATATGACATCATGAGGCACCACTTTGATTTTTCTGTGGAGTCGTTGTCAAGATTGACAAGACCTTCCTTAGTTCAAGTGATGCATATGTGCGGCTCTTGATTTTTAATTTGACAAACATGCAAACTTCCTTGATTGGCATGCACGGTTTAGTAAATTATAGGGCTAAAGAATTGGCTAGGGTTCTATAGTATGCACTAGGATCTTAGTTTATATGTGTATAGAAGGGATAATGTCTCTTAAGGTGCTCGTAGGAGCAACGACTACATGAGATTTTGACTACTCTATGGTTAGGCTTGCCTAAAGATGGGATTCTTTTGAGAACATTAGAATGTCTTAACAACAAATGATTAACATCACTATGTTCTATTTGGTAACATCTCAATGTTCTTTATCTTGTATAAATTTTTGAACTTACAAGGAGGAAGGTGTACAATAGCTTTTTGTAATGGCTTATTAGTGTTGTTGTATAGATTAAATTGAACTTTTTAATAATGAATCAAATACTTTTCTTTTAGAGAAATTAACATACAAAGCACACAACTCTTATATATTTAAATATCTCACACCAGAACTTTTCATATTTACATACAAAGCACTTTGGTGCTTTGAACCTATGCAGCATGAAGGTATATTTGGCTTAAAAAAAGAGATAAATATGCTATTTTTTGGGTGATGTGAGCGTTGCGTGTAAATATGAAAATTATATGTGTGAGAAATGTAAATACAAAAGAATTGTTAGCTCTATACATAAATGCCCGTTTTTTAAAATATATCATAAAATTAGTGTTTTAACTCCTTAGATTTTATGCAGTAACTTCAGGCTCCTCCCTATCGACTATAGAAAGCCGTTTTGTACGAGTGATTATTGCATACGGAAGCCGTATTACGGACTCCAATTATTTCATGCCACTTAATTAATTTTTAAAATTGGGCCCACCGGCATGCATTTTTTTGGGTGAAAATGATTTTAATTGGGCGACCATACACAACTCCTGCATACAATCACCGTATGCAATAATTTTTCGTTTTGTACAGAGATCAGTGGCCTCAATATTTTTTTCTTGGAAGAATGCTTTGAGGTTCTTCTTTGTTCTTCCCTGCCTTTCTTACTTTCCTTTTTTTTTTTTTGCTCATTAGAAACGCTTGATTGTTGAATGAAGACTGACCAAAATATCTCAATTGATGACATGATTTATGATTGAATTGACCGTTAAATCTTATTGATTTCCTTAATCCGCATGACTATCAAAGTCATAAACAATATTAAAACATTCTTTCATCATAAATTATGAAAATATCTAATAAGTATCTAAAACTTTGAATATTTCATAAATTCTCATAAATACGTCAAAAAGAATATTTTGAGCCTTCGTTGAAAATCTCTTCGGATTTTAGTCACATTTAAATAGTTGGAAATTATTTTCTTTTTCGTTTCAAGATATTTTAACGGACACAATTGTTTGATACAATTTAAATTTTGTTTTTTCCTTCTTCTATTTGAATTTTTTTTTTATTCAGAAAGAGGTGAAAATTGAAAATAACATCATTTTAAAAATAAAAATCTCAACAACTACAACAACAACAAAACCTTTATCCCACTAACAAGACTCTTTTTCCTCCATTGCATCCTATTTAGTGTCATATTTTCATTTAATTCTAATAAATTAAGATCAATTTTTATAGAATATGCCCAACTCTCCTTAGGTCTACCTCTGCTTTTCTTAAAATATGTCAAAACTAAAACATCTATTTTTCTAATCGAATCATGAGATGGTAGGCGTTTAATGTGACCAAACCATCTAAGTCGACTCTCTATAATTTTGCCTGTCACTGGAGCTACTCCAACACTTTCACGGATATATTCATTACGCATTTTGTCTCTAAGTGTAAAGACGCTCATCTACCTAAGCATTCTCATCTCAACAACACTTGACTTAGTTTTATGGTTCTCATTTAAAGGCCAACATTCAGCGTCATAAAGCATTACAAGTCTCACCACCATCTTATAAAATTTTCCTTTCAATCTAAGCGGTACTTTTCTATCACTCAATAGGCCCGAAGCATTCCTCCACTTCAACCAACCAACTTAAATTCTACTAATAACATCCACATCAATATCACCACCACTTTGAACAATAGACCCGAGATATATAAAGCATAAACACTTTTTAATAATTTGATCACACATAGTTATATTTCTGTCACTAGAGCTACTATTACTAAAATTATAATACATGTATTCAATTTTAGTTCTACTCAAATGAAGGTCTTTAGACTCCAAGGTAGACCTCCATAATTCAAGTTTTTCCTTAGCTTTTTCTCTCATCTTACCCACGAGAAGGATATCATCAGCAAAAAGCATACACCAAGGTATATCCTCTTGTAAGTGTCCAGTAAAACCATCCATAACTAAAGCAAAAAGATATAGGCTTAAAGCAGATCCCTAAACCATAAGAAATAGGAATATATTTGATCAATCCTCCTTGCGTTTGAGCACAAGTAACAGCACTTGTATACATATCTTTAAAAATAAATTTTCGAAATGAATATTCTCTTATTGTGCCTTAATATACTGTCATTTGAGTAACAGATGTAAAATTGTAGAACATATATATATATATATATATATATATATATATATATATATATATATATATATATATATATATATATATATATATATATATATATATATANATATATATATATATATATATATATATATATATATATATATATATATATATATATATATATATATATATATATATATATATATATATATACTTCATGCTAATATTAAATAAAATATAAATGACTAGAAACAAATCCCAATCATTACAATTCTGACTTCTGGGTAAACAAAGATTAAATTAGAGCCCTCTCTGATAGGATGGCAACACCAATTAGACCGAAAAGGCACAGAAGAGAAACAAAATCCAAGAATCCGAAAGCAGAATTGGAGAGGAAATATATCTTGTGGGTTGTACAGTCCCCCCGAAAACCTCTTGCAATCATGGCCTGTAAAACACACAACAAATCAAAGTCCTTCCACTAATATAAAAGAATGATGTTGGGTATTTTGTATAAATTTCAAATTTTAAAAATCATCAAAATTGCATTATTTAACGGTACTGAAAGCACGCACGACTAAAGAAAAATGAAAAAGGTGCTACTCTTACTGATTGGTTCTAATTTCAAATTGTTCTGCAATTGTCAAGAAATAGTTCCAGATAAGAAAATTTAATACATGCCACACAATTTTTATGTATTTACATATTATATTTACATATTCAACGCCCAAAATTTGATTTTTACAATTATAACACTTTGGTATCATTGACATATGCATGAAAAAGTGTATTTAACTTTTAAAAAGATAGTGATGGTGATAAATTTTGCGTGATATTAAAGATTTGAGTGGTACAGATGTGAATATGAATGTTAGATGTTAGAATATAAATACATAAGAATTGTGTGACATAAAAATGTTAGATGTTAGATGTAACTTATGCCCATCTACACTTTATTAAAAATAAGCTATCTGATTCTCTTTAAGGTTCTCCTTGTGAATCTTTTAAAGCCTCTTGATGTTTTTACAAGAGTTTGGGCTTATTTTCGCTGTTCTCATACCATCCTCTGCTGCTTGCAACTTGTATTTATCTTTGGTCTAATTCTCTTAAGAAGGGCATCTTTATCCAAGTTCTCTTTTAGAGAAAAAATCTTTTGAAGCACTCTTCTCTTATAAGACAAAGTTATTTTCAAACTTTTTTTAAGTGATCTACTTCAACTTAGTTTTCTTCAGCCTTCGCAAAATATTGAGAAGATAATGCTCGCCATTGTGATGATTTTGAGCTTTTTATGTGTATATTTTGCTAGTGCTCTAACTTTTGTGGACTTTATACCAATTTTCCAATAGGGTTGCTCCGTAACTCCGAAAAGGATAACTCGTGGTCCCTAAAAAACGCTTGTGTGGGTTGATCCTTAGCCCGTGAAAAGGATCACTTGTAGGGTTGGACTTGAGCTTGAGTTGCTTTCTTTTTCACAAATAGAGGTGAGCTTGTAAGGCTTGTTTGCCTTCACAATTCACAGTGATAATTAGTGAGATTACTAAGGGAAAGCTAGAAAAGTGGAAGTAAGCTTTTAGAGGAGCAAAATCACAATAAATTTGCATATTTTTTGGGGTACTTCTTTCCCTCCCTAACTTTATCTTTTTACTCCATTGCACTTACCATTAATCACACCTACCTCGCACATTAACAAAGAAAACTTCATTAGCATTAACTAATATTCTCACTCGTGGTAATGCGCCTCAGTGGAGAACTAACCTTTCCTCTTATCTGATTTATTTTATCTACTAAGTTTTTAACAAGAATAAGGCTGCAAACGAATCAAGTTGAGTTAAGTAAGGTTGTGTTTAAGCTTGAGATTATTCATAAAATTTGAGCTCCAGTCAAACTCGAGCTCAAATTAAGCTTTTGGGGTTGTGTTCAAGCTTGAGCTTATTTATAAAATTTGAGCTCGAGCCCTAATCGATCTTTGTGTTTATGTTCAAGCTTAGTTCCTGTTAGAGTCTGGTTATTGTTCATTTCATATGATGATAATCGAGTCATTATCAAGCAGATTAATGAGTAAATTATTGAGCTACTTAATTTCTATACAAGCAACCTTTATTGAGCATATTAAAATTAGTCCTATCGTATTATTTATTTTCTAACTACATAGAACTAACTAAATAGAACTTATCGAACAAAATAATGAGCAGTACGGTTGAGCTATTTATTTTCTAATCAAACGAGTTTTATTGAGCTTATAAATGAGTTACTTGTTGAACCTACAAAAATAATGGACTAATAAATGAATAACTAAAATAAGCATATAAATGTGTAAAATAAATGAACAACTAAACAAATAACTCGTTTTCTTATTTTCTATACTATAAATTCAACTTTAATTTAATTTAATTTAAAATAAACGAGTTTTAAAGTAAGCTTTAATTGAGCTTACTCACAAGCTTAAATTAAGCTTTAACTGATTTTATTCATAAGTACTAAATCGAACTTATATATGAACTTTAAATGAAATTATTTATCAAGCTTCTTAACAAGCTTGTCGCGAGCTTTAAATGATAATGTTCGCGAACAATCGAATTGAATAAGGATGTGTTCAAGCTTATTCATTTAACAATCGAGTATTTATGAAAGTGTTCAAACTTGCTCAATTAGATAATCATACAAATTTGAACGGAACTCTTATCAAACTAAGTTACGAGTAGTTTTTCAAACACTTGGCTCATTTGCAGCCCTATACAAGAAGGTTGCAATCTACACTCTTTTGAGTACATTGATGCATTTTAAGAAAAAAATCATACTTTTGCAACTTTCATTTTCATTAAAGGTTGTGCTTCGCACACACTAGAGGATGTCGATATACTTTTGTAGCTACTTTCAATACCGTAATTTTACATTCATTTAAAGTTGTAGTTTAGACTAACCTATATGTGTTTACAAACATTTTAAACATTTATATCTTGCAACTTCTTTTATTTTGCTGCAATTCAGATCCACTTGAGTGCATATAGATATATTTTGCACCCTATAATTATCCTAGCTATCATTTAATTTAATTGCAACCAAACTCTATTCGTGTGTATTGATCCTTATTTTGCAATAATTTATTTACTGCGTTTTTCTTTATTTTATATCTTAAGCCCATCCCATTCTTTAGAATGTATTGATATTTAAATTTTTGCATTGTGCTTTATCTACTCAATGCCTTTTTACCGTGCTAACTCATGTTCTAAAACGCCCACCCTTCCTAACCTAGCTGTGTACCCAAGCCAATACTTGGTATCAGAACCTAATTTTCTATAAAACTTAACATGCTATTAAGAATCCAAGGTACTTCACATTCATATGGATAATGCTCTTTGTGAGGGTCCACTAAAAAAAATATGGGTTAGCTCCTAGTGAATTTAATAGAGCATCTAATCTCAAGATTGCTGAGGTCTAGACAAAACCTGGGTTCACCTGTGAGGAGACAAATCAAATTTACAATAAGCTATTTGATATGCTACCTAATAAATAAGTCAAATATGGAGAGGTATCATCATTTTACCAACATCAGTTAAAACTAATCTCTCTTGGTAAATCTTTCTCCAATGAACTTGTCAGGCAAGTGCTCAAAGGCCTGTCAAAAGAAGGTGATCCCAAGTTCATTAATATTGTCGAGGCTCAAGATCTCTCCTCTTTTGGCTTTGATGACCTGCTTGATCCACTCATTACATTCGAGATGAAGATAAGATGAAAAAAGAATAAAGGAGAATAAGATAGCTCAAAAAGGAAGAAAGTCATAACACTATGAGCTCTCTCTCCTCCTAAAGGGGAATGAAGCATGCCCATTGAGAATGATCATCTCTTCAAGCAAAAGAAGGCTTTGTATGGTGTATGGTTTTAAGCAAGCCCTCATACTTGTTATGATCATTGTAGCTTTCTCGTGGACTAGGGCCTTATTAAATGGAATGTTCACACAAAGTTATTTGTGAGCAAGGAGCTCAATAACATAGTTGTAGAGGAAATTAATGTAGATGATAAGATTTTTTTTGCTATTAACAAATTTTAGGGCGAAGAATTTTCAAAAATCATGTGGAACGAATTCAAAACCAGTATGATGGAGCTAACTTAATTCCTCAAACTTTAAATACAAGCACTAAATCTAATCATTCGCTAGTCTAACAACAAACATGGAAGTTTGACTATGAAAGCCTAAAGTCAATTTGTACACCTATTAGTCCATTCACAAAACACAAGAGCGATGAACATGATAAAAGCCTCAATCAACTTTATCGAACTATTATGGAATATTTAGTACTTTAACACTTAGTGAATCAAATATTGTTTGCATGATGCTAGTTTTCTATCATCTCTTAAAAATCTTAGGCAAAACAATTATGAGAATATTTAGATACTTTACAAGCAAGTAAATACAGGACTTTAGCCCTCCCAAGATTTGCCATCATTAAATCTTGGGGAACACTCGTATGCCGATTGCATGGGTTGTCAAATTAATAGAAAATCTCAGCAAGATCTTATCAGTATCTTCTCAATTTCTTTGTTTCTTGGCCAATTTATGAGTGAAATTCAATAGCACTCTCCAATGCAAAAAGTAGATTGTGGATGTCGGTAGTTATGCACAACTATTATGGTTTCAACAACTATTATTATATTTCAATGTTAATTTATCGAAAAATCTACTTAATGTGTAATAATACAGGGGTTTTTCTCCAATGAAATAGCCTATGCGCACTCATGCACAAAATATATAAAAATTCGACTCATTTCATTACAGATAGGTAGAAAATGGAGATTTTAGTTTAGAATTTTTTATGTATAAATATTCAAATTGCAGATACATGGATATTGAACTACTTTACTTGATCTGACATGGCTAATGAAGTGATAAGTTATCCTAACCAACCCATTACTACACCGCACACGGAAAAAAGAGGCAGTGATACCGAAACAAGTAGGAAGAACAGTGAAACAAAATCAAACTTTTTATTACTATAGAAATAAGATTACAACCCGACTCAAATGGAAAGAAAATACAATAATAGACCAATCCCCCAGATAGAGATGTAGGAAGATGACCGAAGGCAGTGGTGGCGTCGGCGAGGTGGTACGGCAAGATGGGAAAGGTTGGGTGGTTGATTGGGTAAGATGTGATGGTGTTTGATTGGTTGTAGGTACGAAGGAAAGCAAAGTTGTGGGGGAAATAGGAGTGGCAATAAAGTGGTGGAGGCATATGGGGGCGGTAGTTAACAAGAGGGAAGAGAGTCCACACAGGAGATTAGAAAACAGTTCCACTAGAACTACCTCCTACACACAGGGAACAACTATTTATAGCATCCTACGTCTACATAAAAGGAAGGGAGTATGAAGGTAAGAAGAATCCAGAAGAAAAACTCCTCCAGAAGAAGACAGGTGTGGACGATATGTGAATCAGCCCCTAGATCGCTAGGGTTCACGATCTGTTTCCTTCTCCTTTGCGTGGGATTGCAAATCGCATCCTGACCCACTATTCAGCAAAGCATCGGGGGTGGTCCTCTATCTTTCTAGATCGAAGTGCCCCAAAGCTTCGAGGCGCATTCAGTGCCTGCATCAGGTAAGCAAAAATACCACCCTTTTTCCACCCCATAATGGTGACCCTCGATGTTAATCTTAAAGGTAGAGTTGATGGAGTTAAAGTGGGGATGTCCCATCCCCCAACCACTACAACATTGCCAATTACGTCTATCTTGGTGGAGCTAATGTCCCCATCTCCTTTGAGCTATAAAACCTACAAATCTCAAACACCGAAGAATAATAGCTCCTCCTTGCAACTTGGCTCCAAGTCTATGTTACATAGATATAGACACGAGGACACAGACACGATGTTGGGATGAAACAATCCGCTTATACTTTATCAGGGCTTAGATTAAATTTAAATCTAAACCAAACCATGGAATAGAATCGCACATATTCGAGAAAATTAGAACAAAAAATACGAATTGAAGCAAAACAAAGACAATCCAAAAAAGCACAAAATGATTTAACATGGAAAACCCCGAGAACGAGAAAAAAACACAAAACCACACCACCAAAAAAAAATCACTATAAATTCAGGATGTTTACAGAGAACACGCTCAGATTTTGTCTCAACAATCGAAGAAACTTACAGTACTTCACTCCAAATCCTTCCTCTCGATCAGACGAGAAACTCATGCTAAATCCTCCTCTACGACACTTCTCTCCTTCACCAGGAACTTGCCGAATAACTCACGCGCTGGAACTCATAATTTTGTCACAAAAAATGGCCTCTTAAATCGAAATCAGAACCAATCGCACCTGATGTAGGAGCGCCCGGAAGTGGGCGTTGGGGCATCGATCTCTTGGGTAATAGAGCCTGGAGCGCCTGAAAAGTGGGTGCAAGAATGCCCACAGTTGGGCAAGCAGGAGTGCCCAATTTGCTCCCTATAAGTGCATGAGTGCACCAAGTGGAGAGTAGGAGAGACAAAAACTTGGTGCTGGAGCAGGGGGCGTCGGGGATCTTCCACTGTGGTGCTCCAAATCAGGCTCCACACCAAAACATCTCTCACTTGGAGACTGATTGTGCCCAACACGTCCCCCATATTTGCACCTCCATTTATAACACCGTCAAATGCATGTACCGTAGTGTGACTCACCCACGATCTCAACCTTCATTAAAATCAACTAAAGTTAAGCATAGCTTCAATTTCTCAATAGTCATCACCTTCATCAACATATCTATAGAATTTTGAGTTGTGTGTATCTTTTCCAAAAACAAAAACCCATCTTCTATGAGAGAACGTATAAAATGATACCTCTATTGAATGTGTTTTGTCCTGACATGAAAAGCAATGTTTTCAACAAGATGAATTGCACTCATGTTGTCACTGTGAAGCTTTCTAATCCCTTGCTCCTAGCTCAATTCTTCCATAAAACTTTGTGAGTATGATTTTATGGGTTGAAACAGTCTCCAAGATAATGGTACAAGCAGTTCGACTCCTACATGATTCAGATTGGCTACAAGCGATGTGAGTATGATTGTTGTATTTATGTGAATTGCCTTAATGATGGTTCTATCATTTTTTTTGTTATTGTACGTTGATGATATACTAATTGCTGCAAAAAATATGAATGATGTTCGTGGTTTGAAAGTTTCATTGAGCCAGGAATTAGACATGAAAGACTTGAGTCCTACAAAGAAGATTTTTGGAATGGAGATTTATCGAGACAGAGGCTCAAGACGATTATGTTTATCTCAAGGAGGCTATGTTGAGAAAGTGTTGGACAGGTTAGAGATGAGCAACGCAAAGCCTGTAAGCACTCCTTTGGCAAATCATTTTAAGCTTTCTTCTGAACAGTGTCCTAAGACAGATACAAAAATCGAAGATATGGCAAAGGTTTCATATGTCAGTGCAGTTGGCTGCTTGATGCATGCAGTGGTATGTATTTATCCTGATTTGGCTCATGATGTTAGTCAAGTCTGCAAATACATGGCTAAACCTGGAATGCGACATTGGAAAGCAGCAAAGTGGATTTTCAGGTATCTAAAGGGTACTGTAAGACATAGAATTATTTTTGACAGTCAGCAGAATGATCCTTCAGTTGTGGGGTACGTTGATTCAAATTATACATATGATTTGGATGATAGAAGGTCTACAACTGGGTATGTGTTTACTCTTGATGGAGGGCCCATATGTTGGAAATCAACAATTCAGTCTATTGTGGCATTATCTACAACTGAAGCTGAGTACATGGCAGTAGCTGAAGCTGCTAAAGAAGTCTTATGGCTTACTGGGCTAGTAAAGGAATTGGCCATTGAGCAAGGTGAAGTTTAGTTGTATCGTGACACTCAGAGTGCTATTTATCTGGCTAAGAACCAGGTGTACCATGCGAGAACCAAGCACATTGATGTTAGGTATCACAAGATCAGAGAATTGATTGCTTCTGGTGAGATACTGTTGCAGAAGGTTCATACTGATGAAAATGCAGTTGATATGTTAACCAGATCAGTTACTATCAACAAGTTCTTGCATTGCTTGGCCTTGTTGAATGTGTGCAAATGCTAGAGAAGCATGGTGGCCCAACTCACATTGATGCAGGTATAACTCCCAGGTATTTTTTCTCCTAAGGGGCTGGATATTCGCTAAGGTGGAGATTTGTTATGGTATGGCTCATATACCATATAGAGACAGACGCTGGAACAGAGCGGAGCGGAGTGGAAAAATCTGTCCAAATCGGGAAGTTACGTTATGTAGGTTGGGGGTGCGGGGGTAATGCCCCGCGGTACGGTACATGGATAATGTTGTAATTACATATTGTACTTAAGATTTACTCTTGGGGTTATAAATAGGCTTGTTTATAACCCCATGAGGTATCCCTGAATTCTGTAACACTTTTCTGAATATTGAAAGGTATCGCCGCTCTACTCCCGAGGACGTAGGCATCTTTGTCGAACCTCATTAAATCTCTTTGTGTTCTTCTAGATTTGTGTCGATTCATGTTTTTCTTCGCCCTAATTTCACAACATAGTTTTATCAAAGAACAATCTAGCAATATTGAAGCATAATTAATTTTTATACTTTGAAAGAAATGGGTCATCTTTTAGTTGTGAAACTACGATAAATATGTTATCATGTCATTGAGCTATATGCAAGACATCTCTTAAATAAAATTCATCGATAGATCTTCCCATGATGCAATCTAAAGGTGTGAACGCTTTAGATATCTCGAGTTTATTGTTCAAAGTGACGGTGATATTGATGGAGATGTTATTAGTAGAATTCAAGTTGGTTGGTTGAAGTGGAGGAATGCTTCGGGCCTATTGTGTGATAGAAAAGTACCGTTTAGACTGAAAGGAAAATTTTATAAGATGGTGGTGAGACCTCCAATAATCTATGGCGTTGAATGTTAGCCAGCATAAAACTAAGTTAAGTGTTGTCAAAATAAGAATGATTAGGTGGATGAGTGTCTTTACACTTAGAGTCAAAATACGAAATGAATATATCCGTGATAGGATTGGTGTATAGCTCCAGTGACGGACAAAATTAGAGAGAGTCGTCTTAGATGGTTTCGTCACGTTAAACGTCGACCATCTGATGATCTGATTAGAAGAGTAGATGTTTTAGATACGACTTATGTTAAGAACAGCAGAGGTAGACCTAGGAAAACTTGGGCATATTTTATAAAAATGATCTTAATTTATTAGAATTAAATGAAAATATGACATTAAATAGGACGCAATGAAGAAAAAGGATTCATGTAACCAACCCCGCTTAGTGGGATAAAGGTTTTGTTGTTGTTGTTGTTGTATAGATCCTCCCATGGCTTATAGGAAATAGGCAATGCATCATATTGATCAGATTTTTGGTTGGTGATTTTAGCATGTTTATAGGTTAAATATTGAGCCACTAATTTTTTAATATCTCGCTTTAGTTAATGCCCAAAAAATTGACTTTCCTTCACATGATATTATCTTTTCCAAAATGTATAGGTATTTCTCCAAAATGCAATTCAGAGATTGAGAATTCTCTAAGTTCTAAGAATAAAAAAACTATTTATCATTTATATAGATATTCATTGATAATAAATAATGTTTCTTGTAGAGCTATAGATTTATCTAAAATTTCCATATAAATCAAATAAAAATTAGGAAACAGGATACTCATCTTTGATCCGTTCAAGTGAAATTTTTAATTCAAGAGAGTTAATAGTTTAAGTTACCCTAGATAAGAAATTGACAAGTTTATTTTTAATTCCAGTTTTATGTTTGAGGACAAAGTAATAATTTTTAAAAAACACAACCCATGTAGCATTTCTATAGCTTGACTTTTGTTGGGCATTGATCAATTTGAGGGCATGATGATCAAGATTAAAAATGAACTCCCAATGTAAGAGATAAGATGATAATATCTTAAAGATTAGATAACAATATAAAATAAAAAGAAATAAGCTTACATCTCTATGTATTAAAGAACAGGTTGTCTAATGTGCATCATTCCAAAAATAAAAAAAATTAATTAATTAAATCTTTACATCAATCTGAATGAAACTTCAACCATTTTAAGGATCCTAGTAAAAGTAAAATTGTACCAAACTGATATTAAAATTCATATAGCTAGTGCCTAAGATATACTAGATCAAAACCCTTCCAAAAAAGGAGATATATTAGGTCAAACAATGAACACACTTCATCATCATCGTCATTACACGTAAACACAATTATTGGGCTTTTGCTCTATAAAGCCGACACCATTCATTCTTGGAAAGGGCTACATGAGGCTTTAGTTCCATTTTGGACAATTTTTTACACTATTTCTACTCATGCTAACTTGAGCTTCTCATTTTTTTTCTCCTTAATCCCTCCACCTTTGTTCCATACACCAACCTTAATGGTAAGATTTTTTTAGAAATTCTACAAATCTAACTCACCTGAGCTATTTTTAACTATTGTATCATCAATAAGTAATTATCTCTCTCTCTCTCTCTCTCTCTCTCTCTCTCTCTCTCTCAAAAAGTATTTCACATTATAATCTTCAATAACACAAGACCCAAAGGAAATATGATCATATTAGGAAAAAAATAGCAAAAGCATATACAATAGCAAAATGTAAATTTAAGTTAAAAATACATAGGCTATCCATGTTCACCTCGAACATCCTGCAAGCATACCATGAAAATGCAAGA
Source organism: Phalaenopsis aphrodite (assembly GCA_003013225.1). Taxonomy (NCBI): domain Eukaryota; kingdom Viridiplantae; phylum Streptophyta; class Magnoliopsida; order Asparagales; family Orchidaceae; genus Phalaenopsis; species Phalaenopsis aphrodite. The sequence goes on from NEWO01000271.1 coordinate 756,293, forward strand.
GCTACAATTTGTACATGATTGACTTTTCATAAGAAATATCCAAGAACCTTCTCAAATTCACTTCAGATTTAACAGAAAAATCTTACGTTGATCGGAAACTAAACTAAAAGATTACGTCAACTCTTTCGTAAGGTGAAAATTATGATTCCATGACTTGTCACAATAGAGGAAAATAGAATCCAGCTTTGTCATTGGACTCAATAAGAATCATGTAGATATGTTCTTAGCAAAAACCAAATGTTTCTCAGCAGGTGCAATAAATTGATTATTGAATCTGCCGAGTACAAATAGAGGCCTGTTTATGAATCTAAGTGAGACATGTAAGTCACCAGAACCACCCCAAAATGAGATTGCTCGCATTTGCCCTTCAACAAAATTTCACTGGCAACAACGAAATGCAATCAGTTGTGAGTGGTTCTCTTCATAACTTAGAGTGAAATAAAATTGGCAATAATGTCCCAAATAGCACTGCTTGGTTACCTATTTCTCCGTAAGAAAGAAGAAAAAGCAAGTAAATTTTGCAAAACCAGCTATTTTATGCATAATATTGCTAGTGGTAGAACTGCTAGTCATGATAGGAAAGCTATTCAATCATCAGCACCAGGAGCTCAATGAAGACTCTCCAAAGATAGCAGTCAAAAGCAAAAGCATTAATATACAAGCATGCACTTCTCAGTAATATATTTTGATCCTCACATATTTATCAACTATTGTGCATGTAAGGCAAAAGATGTCATGCCTCAGATAATATTAAAGTTTATGAATCTATTAATGGGAAAGAAAAATTACAAACCTTGGAAATTTGTTCTGCGTGATTAAAAATGTTCTTGAAGATACGTCTAACATACATAAAGAAGACTGCACAAATAGACAGCAATTATAAGAATGTTTAAATTAAGACGATGAAATAAGAAGAAAGTTTCATTTAAAAGAACCATTGTAGGTTACAAAACAAACAGAACTATCATTCCATTGTTCCAGTTAGCACCTCGATAAATAAACAAATATATTAACATATGGATGGAAGATATCCTATTAATTGAGACAGCAAAGAAACTTAAAAAAATATATTTAAATTCCAATACTATAACACACAAGAATAACTAAAAGTAAGTTAAACTTTCTTATTAAAATATACCGCATATTTCACGTCTCTCTAAAGCCATCAAAAAAAAATTTTATAAAATTCTAAACTTTATTTTGAGAATTTTTATATAAAGAAGTATAGATAAACTATTAGTGTATTTGTTTTAATAAATCTTACATACTTAACTAAATTGACCTTAATGTTACTGCTCATTTATTTAAGTTACTGTTCACAGTAATTAATTCTGTAGCAAATCCACTAAACAAGCCATGGAATGGTTCGATGATTTAAAGGGTTGGGATTAATAATGAAGTTATATATATGCCTTTTACACCTTCACATCTAAGCTCTTGGTAGGTGTCTTGAGAGGAGGAAACCGTAGTGCCAAAGAGGATTCTTGAGGCTTTGAGGTAAGGAAAATTCAGTATAAAAGTATGTTTATATAAATTCTAATATTTAATTCATCTAACTTAACAATTCCTTTTAACTTCCTCTCCAATTCTGCGATTTGCAGCTTGGCCGAATCTTTTGATAGAGAAAAGTTTTTTAATTATAGGTAATTAGGAAGAAATAGAACAAGGAAGCTACGTTTTAGGGGAGGAAGTTCTGATTTTTGTTACCATGGGTGTTTTAAGGCGATCTTTCTAAGAATTAATATGGGAAAGTCAAATTGAGGTAAAATATCAATTGACATTAAAAATGTGTTAAATTATATTTCATTTAAACTTTTCAAAATTTTAAGGAAATTGTGATTCCCGGGGTATTTATTTAAGGAAAGAAATTCGTCATGAGACCAACCCGACAATTAAAATGAGATATACAATTGCTAAAATTAGGAGAATTTATCCATAGAACTAATGTTTGTTACTGTTTGTAAGAAAATTCATTGTTATTTAATTTAGAATTTCTTCCATATTGATTTTATTTGATTCTATTAGCAAAATTTAATTCTTGTAAATGAACACCTGTTAATTTCCAATTCATAGCATTATTATAAAAATGCATAATCGAATATAAATGTTGGACATTTCAAGTCATTTTACATAATGCATATTAATAAAGTCGATCGTTAACAAGCACATTCATGTTAAACAAGAAAGGCATAGAAAAATATTTGTAACAGGTAAAAGTGTTCAGGAAAATGTCATATTATTTTATGATATATGGGTAGCTATTTAATAGGGGTTGTTAATAGGTGTGATGTTGAACTAACCAACATTTATCAGTAGTTAATATGGTCGACAAGCTATATGATGGCCTAATAAAATTTAATGTCAAAGCCAATGCAAATATCATATGACATTTCTATGATAAAGAATGTTGAGAGCAAAAAGAAAAAATGAAAGCGAAATAATGAAATGCATATATCATATTGACTAACATAGTGAAATGAAAGAACAGACAATGGCAGTAATATATATTTTTTACAATTATTGCTTCTACTAATTATCATCATATTCTCTATATTATTTAAGCATTAAAGCATAAGTATTCAATACCATTGTTGGACAAAGCTAGTTGTGATTATAAATGAAAATATTTATGAAGATCACAAATCAACATACATGTTATTTTTTTCTTGCAAGTTTAAATTTTAATCTAGCATTGTTCATTTTATCAGACATGGAGTTCCCCAAATATTATAATATTGATTTTCAGAGAGGGGAAAGGAGCAAGTAAATTGTTAGTCAAGTGAAATGTCTATTATATAACTTTGATTGTACAGTTTTGAATGTTTATTAGACAGTAGTATCTAATGTAGATAAAATTGTTTTTGGTACAAATGATTTTATATTTAAGTGTTTTTAAGAACTTTATATTTTATTTGAGGATTGTTTTGTACACATTTTTGTATTCTATTTGTCAATTAATATTTGTGGAATTGAAATGTAAGAATTTGAAGTAAGACTACTTCTCTAATCGATTCTGATGAGTACAAATTGGGCTGAATGTCGGTGAAAATTATATCTGATTGAATTATCCTCCTTTGTTACGCTGCTAGTTAATTTTGAAGGGTCAGCTTGGTGTGATAGATACAACAACTACCTTGGAGGCGTAAATCAAAATCTTAGACTGAAGAAGATTTAGATCATACAAACATATTCGACAAACAAAGAAAATCTTGCATGAATGATGGTGGGAACTTCGATGTTAATCGAGATGAAGTGCCTAAATGAATTGATATTTAAGGCATCTAAGTGGTCAAGATATTCATCAAAAGGACGACAAATTTTAGATTCATTCATCATCCAAACCATCTTGGAAACTTACAACAAGTTCAACTATTAGGTTTCACAGAAAGACAAGGCACCACAATTTAGAATCTCTAAAAGATAAGAAATATAAGCACAATCAAGGTGAGTCACTAAATGAATATTAAGGCGTAGTAAATCTCAATAAAAAAAATATTAAGGCTGAGGATGCAGCAAAGAGCAAGAGCATATTCATATTTTTTCACACGACAAAATCATGCCCCCAAAAAAAATCAAAGTACCATATAACTGTGCATGGCATAGAAAATATGTCAATTTGGAGTGACTGGAAGGTTTTTGTAGAAGTTTTTGTTTGGCTTGTTATGAAAAAGGTAATTTTTTAAAATTTTCATCAGTATTATAAGTATTTTATTCATTTAAAAAAGTTAAGACAGCAACTTCTTATAACTACCATGCTAGCAGATCTATTTTAAAAGGTAGCATTACATCATAAATTTTTTAAGCAGCTAGGAGAAAATAGCCTAACAAAATTGTAACAGTAATCGGAAAAATAAAGTATTGAAAAAACCGCCCCAAATAAACCCATAATGTTTACTCTAGTTGGATAAGAAATAATGAGTGTGTTAGTCGGCAAAAAAAAAAAAACATTCAAATTAAAAAGGTGAAAAGGGTGAAATACATGTTTTTATAAATAAGGTGACACATATGTGAAAATCACAGTTTAGGTGTTAGATTGTCGGCCGTTATTTTTGAAAAATATGAAAATAGTTTTAATATAAATATGTGATTTTGATTTTTTGAAAGTAATATATTTTTTTAATTTTTGAAAAGAGATGAGACCAAACGTGTCTCACATTTTGAATAGTTTGGATGACTGAGCACAATACCACAAGTAATACACTTATCCCGAAGAATAAACATCTCACTTGTAGTAGGCTCAATTAACTAAACTAAAGAATTTGTGACATCTGTTTGGTCTGCGAAATATTTTATATGAGGCCAACAAGTTCTCCTACCTAATATGAGGATTAGATAGGGCTTATTTTACCTGGGTTTCAAGTTCCCTATAGAGTCAAGTCCCTATAGTTAATTACATCTTAAATGACCGGGGTCACTTAAGAAAACTCTCGATTAAGATCAGTGGTTCTGCCTTCAAGGTTTCCAAGATTGGACACGGGAAAATCAAACGGGAGTGGCTCAAATAGGAACAGTTATTTTAAGAAGTCCAAAGGAATGAAGCATAGGGGATATCACAGATTCAGAAGAAACCCTAGTGATTTCCCAACTATCCTATTGTTTGGCTTTATGTCTTTGAAATGATATTGTTCAATGTTTAATCCTCTAATTTATTTAGAATTTAGGACTTATATTCGTACGATATTCGATCGTGCAAATGGCCTAGAAAAATAAAAGGATTTACATCGTACCGTACGGTAACCTCGGAATTCTAAAAGTGTTAGGATTTATAATTACATAACAAGGTTGTGCAAAATCTTAAAGGTGATGTGTGAGGGTTTACGCTGCGCTAGGCAAACCACCTCAAAATCTTATGATTTGTTATTTAAACTAAGTGATTAGTGATATGAATTTGTTTTGACATTGCTCTTCTGAATGTCCCCGTCGTGCTGCCCATGGTGTTCGCCCCAAAATCCTCGTCGTAGCACTTCTGGATTCGATGTTAATTTTAAAGGTATATGCAATTGTTTAGTCAACACTTTACCATCGGGCACGTCCTATGAAACCAACTACTGGTCTCCTATTCTAAGGTATAGTGTGTAACAGAACAATAAAGCATGCAATATAAAAGAAAAGAACAGTAGAATGTACAGTAAAGAAGAAGGACAGTATAGTATGTTATATAAAAGAAAATGACAGTAGAATGTACAGTAAAAGAGAAGAACAACATAGTATGTTGTGAAGTAAAATGTTGTAATGTAAATCAAACATGTATATCTGGGAGGTATGTTGTCCTTTAAATGAGCTAGTATACACTATATAAACAAAAGAAACATTTACTGGAAAACTCGAGAAAATCGACAAATGATCCACGTCGGAAAACTCGGAAAAAATCGACAAATGACAATTCCAAGAAAATTATCAAAATCACGGGAAGATCCCAAAAAAAAGATACCACGAGTGCTTTGCCTAAAAATTCTAGTAAACATACGAAAAATCCGAAAAGAGGAGACCGCAAGCACTCGGGTCAGGGCTAGGCTCAAATATAATATATTTGTACTCGAGGGACATCAAAGGCTACTATCGGTCACCCGGATGTATAGAATCTGTCACTCAACTAGAAGGGTGTCCTACTAAACCTAACTTAGGAGGGTACTCCTTAGATCAGTATCGGTAATCAACAAGTGGACAACCAAGTTGTAGAATTTAAAAAATTTATATTTCAGCATGCATATGGACTTCAGGCATACAAAAAGAAAGTTGTATCAATTTTGTAGTAAAAATATTTTTATAAATATTGTATCTGTTCTTATCAGTTTTGAAAAGTATAGTTGTTCGCGAGTCGATCACATCGTCGGGCATAGGATCGCCAACAAACAAAGAAGGTACGTCCCCGCTAATCATATGTCAGTGAATTATACTGTCATCCTATAATTTATCAGATCCCAGGATTGGGTCCTGATGTTGTAGGATGGAATATCATTTTGTTCTACCTCCGGCGTGCCTTTGTCATCATCGCCCTAAGCCCCAAAAAAAAACCGACCTACTTGCGACCTTATTTGATGGTTTCATACATAGCAAAAGGCTATATATTAGCACTTATGTGTCAGACATAAGCACTGAAAACCGAACCAAGAAGCAAGAAAAAAAATAAAAAATTGGGATGAGAGAGAGGAGGAACTGATCCACCCAAAAGATCAAAAGGATGAAGGGTGAAGCAACTCTCAAAACTATGACAAAAAGACCTAGAAAAAAAATCTCATGATCCTTGAATCAATCCAAGAAGGATATCATTTTCTCAAATTTTATAATTGGATCAACCCAAGAAGGGTATCATTTCCAAATTTTGTTTCGAACGGGTCGAAACGGGCCCAAAACTAATGTGACATTTGTATACACGGCTCCACCATCACTTACATAATCACACACCCAAGCCTGTAGCATTTATGTGATCTGAATTTTAATGTCAAGCCTCCAAATTCTTTCCAAATTACAATTTCATAAGTTTTTAAATCCTTTCATGGATCCGATTCATGCCAACTTCATNTGGGTTCCAAGTTCCCTATAGAGGCAAGCCCCTATAGTTAATTACATCTTAAATGACCCGGGTCACTTAAGAAAACTCTCGATTAAGATCAGTGGTTATGTCTTCAAGATTTCAAAGTTTAGGTTTCCAAGATTGGACACAGGAAAATCAAAAGGAAGTGGCTCAAATAGGAACAGTTATTTTAAGGAGTCCAAAGGAATGAAGCATAGGGGATATCACAGATTCAGGAGAAACCCTAGTGATTTCTCAACTATCCTATTGTTCGGCTTTAAGTCTTTGAAATGATGTTGTTCAATGTTTAATCCTCTAATTTATTTAGAATTTAGGACTTATATTCGTACGATATTCGATCGTGCAAATGGCCTAGAAAGATAGAAGGATTTACATCGTACCGTACGGTAACCTCGGAATCCTAAAAGTGTTAGGATTTATAATTGCATAACAAGGTTGTGTAAAATCCTAAAGCTGATGTGTGAGGGTTTACGCTGCGCTAGGCAAACCACCTCGAAATCTTATGGTTTGTTATTTAAACTAAGTGATTAGTGATATGAATTTGTTTTGACATTGCTCTTCTGAATGTCCTCGTCGTGCTGCCCATGGTGTTCGCCCCAAACTCCTCGTCGTAGCACTTCTGGATTCAATGTTAATTTTAAAGGTATATGCAATTGTTTAGCCAACACTTTACTGTCGGGCACGTCTTATGAAACCAACTACTGGCCTCTTATTCTAAGGTATAGTGTGTAACAGAACAATAAAGCATGCAATATAAAAGAAAAGAACAGTAGAATGTACAGTAAAGAAGAAGAACAGTATAGTATGTTATATAAAAGAAAAGAACAGTAAAATGTACAGTAAAGGAGAAGAACAGCATAGTATATTGTGAAGTAAAATGTTGTAATGTAAATCAAACATGTATATCTGGGAGGTCTGTTGCTCCTTTAAATGAGCTAGTATACACTATATAAACAAAAGAAACATTTACTGGAAAACTCGAGAAAATCAACAAATGATCCACGTCGGAAAACTCGGGAAAAATCGACAAATGACAATTCCAAGAAAATTATCAAAATCACAGGAAGATCCCAAAAAAAAGATACCACGAGTGCTTTGCCTAAAAATTCTAGTAAAACATACGAAAAATCCGTAAAGAGGAGACTGCAAGCACTCGGGTCAGTGCTAGGCTCAAATATAATATATTTGTACTCGAGGGACGTCGAAGGTTACTATCGGTCACCCGGATGTATAGAACCTGCCACTCAACTAGAATGGTGTCATACTAAACCTAACTTAAGAGGGTACTTCTTAGCCCAGTATCGGTAATCAACAAGTGGACAACCAAATTGTAGAATTTAAAAAATTTATATTTTAGCATGCATATGGACTTCGGGCATACAAAAAGGAAATTGTATCAATTTTATAGTAAAAATATTTTTATAAATATTGTATATGTTCTTATCATGTTTGTTCTTATCAGTTTTGAAAAGTATAGTTGTCCACGAGTCGATCACGTCATCGGGCATAGGATCGCCAACAACTAAAAAAGGTACGTGTCTCCGCTAGTCATATGTCAGTAAATGATATTGTCATCCTATAATTTATCAAATCCCAGGATTGGGTCCTGATGTTGTAGGATGGAATATCATTTTGTTCTACCTCCGGCGTGCCTTTGTCATCATCGCCCTAAGCCCCAAAATAAAACCGACCTACTTGCGACCTTATTTGATGGTTTCATATATAGCAAAAGGCTATATATGAACACTTATGTGTCAGACATAAGCACTGAAAACCGAACCAAGAAGCAAGAAACAAATAAAAATGAGGATGAGAGGAAGGAGGAACTGATCCACCCAAAAAATCGAAAGGATAAAGGGTGAAGCAACTCTCAAAACTGTGACAAAAAGACCTGGAAAAAAAAATACCAAGATCCTTGAATCAATCCAAGAAGGATATCATTTTCTCAAATTTTATAATTGGATCAACCCAAGAAGGGTATCCTTTCCAAATTTTGTTTCGAACAGGTCGAAACGGGCCCAAAACTAATGTGACATTTGTATACACGGCTCCACCATCACTTACATAATCACACACCCAAGCCTGTGGCATTTATGTTATCTGAATTTTAATGTCAAGCCTCCAAATTCTTTCCAAATTACAATTTCATAAGTTTTTAAATCCTTTCATGGATCTGATTCATGCCAACTTCATACTTTCCCAAAAAGAAGTTTTAAGAGCCTTTCAAATTTTTACATTTTAATCAAAGGAATATAATCCACAAATGACATCCTCAGAATTCCTAAAATCTTGTAAACAATAAAACCATCTAGTTCCAATTTCAACCACAAGTCTCTCGCACTGCACAAGTACAATATTATCCAAAATAACATATAAGTATTCACAACTAGGGCAATCAAGAGGGCAAAACGAGCTCGAATAAACCTCCAACAAGCTCACCGGTGGGGTCAAGAAAGAACACAGTCAAGCCCCAACATAAGCTCACGGTTAGGGACAACAAAAGGACAACCAACACCTCAAGCTTACAGGTCAGGCAGCAAACCAAAACAACCAAACCAGCTTCACAGCAAGGGGGAAGCAGGGGAACAACTAAACAAAATAAAAGAGAACCACGTGAATGCTCTCGGGTAAGGGCAGCAGCCCACACAAACAACCAGCAGGTGTTCTCGAGTAAGAGTAGCAAAGGAGGAGCCACCGATCCCAACACAAAGAGACAAGCAACATAAACAGGTGTTCTCGGGTAAAGGCAAGCAACAGAGAATCAAAGAACCAAGGCATGGAAGCTCACGGCCGGGGACAGCCAAGGGAAATCACCATACCACATTTAACATAAAAGAGTCACGGGAGAGAGCTCACGGCCAGGAACAGTAAAAGGAAACCACCAGCCCACATTCACCATAAAAGAACCACGAGAAAGAGTTCATAGCCAGGGACAGCAAAGGGAAGCCACCAACCCACAGGAAAGCTCGCAACCGAAAGGCTCTAGGCCTAGAAAAGCAATACAGGGGCCCAAAGCAAGTCATATATTGTGCTGGAAACAACACCTAACCAAGCCAAAACAAAACTAAGCCCGAAACATTTTTCAACATAGGGCCAACCCGAAAGTAAGGTCTAACCCAACAAATGACCAAAACCCAGCCATCACAAGGCACAAATCGAGCCCATTACAGGGGCAAAACTAAACCATTTCAAAACAAAATCGAGCCCAGCACAAAGGCAAACCGAGCCCAGCATAGGGGCAAACCTAGCCCAATAAGAAGAATAAAACAGGGAGCCATAGAGGGTAAACCGAGCCCAGCAAGAAAGGGCAAACAGAAATAGAATTCCAGCCAAAATCGAGTCCAGCAGGTGGAGTTAAAATAAAA